>BTHU01000019.1:49908797-50096297 GCA_036184795.1 Tokudaia tokunoshimensis
CTACACATCTACTGAAAGAAGGCAGGAGATTGGGGGTGTGTGTGTGTGTGTGTGTGTGTGTGTGTGTGTGTGTGTGTGTGTATGTGAATTCCCAAGAAGGCAGGAGATTTAAAGGCATAAATGTTTCTTATAAAATGGTCTTTTGAAGCCAACTCATTAATAGGCTAGGGACTGGGATCAAAAATATCATGTATCCAAAAGCAAAAGGTGGGACCCTTGAGATTATTTTATTTAAATTACTTATTTTTACTATGTTTTAATGGAAATAGAATTATGTACCTTTTCCCTTGACTTTCCAACCTCCAGCTTACCCAAGCTACCTTTCCTTGAATCCCACTATCAGGTTGACAGCTTCTTTTTATTTGATTATTGCTATTATTATGTATTACACATATACGTGTGTTTATGTATGTGTGTTCCCTATATACATATATGCAACTTTCTGAATCTGTTTTTGTTAGTGGTGTTTATATAGTTTCTAGGTTGACCACTCTGCTTTTTAATTAACTCATAAAGGGGTGCATCTCCCAGAGAGGTTAATTCTCCTCTCCTAGCAGTCATTAGTTGCCTATAGTTTTCTCTAGTGGAGGGACCCCAAGAGAATTTCTCCCTTCCGTGTTAAAATGTCTATAGATATTGCCATTGGTCTAGTCTAGTTTATGCAGCCATTTCTACGAAAGGCTGTTTCATAGCAGACTTCCTGGTGTTCTGAGTCTTACAATCTTACAGACTTCTCTTCTGAGATGTTCCTTGGTTGTTATTAAGGCAGGGGTTGTGACACAGATGCATTCATTATTGCTGGACCCCACATAATCTCTGCACTGTGTTCAGCTGTGGTTTTCTGTGATACTCTCCATTTGCTGTAAAAAGAGGCTTCATTGGTTGGGGTGGTTGCTGCACTAATCTATGGGCATAAGAATAAGACTTAGATTGTAGTATGGAAATTTGCTGGTCTAGCAAAGTAACAGTGATATGTTCTTTTCTAAGGTCTGTGACCCCATTAGCTCTGCAAAGCTGGCTAGATTTCCAGTATCAGGCATGATTCCTTCCTGGTAAGTGGGCCGTAAAACCCAATAGATAGTTGTTGGTTGTCACTTACATGTGAGTGCACTTATTGCATATTTGTTCATATCTTGCCATACAGGTGATTTTCACAGTTCATAGATGTTACAATTGGATGGATAATTGCTTCTCTCTCTTGGCATCTTGCATAGTATTTTCTGGAACCATAGAAGACAGACCACAGAAAAGAGACTTACAGCTCAGATCCAGCATGAATCATTCCATATCCTCCCATGGCCTAAGTGCACATGGTGTCTTTAGGAATAGGTGGGTATCTTCAACCCCTGAAGATAGGTATAGATAGGCTTTCAACCAAGGTGGACATCTATAATCTATATATTTTGGGAATCACTTGGACTGCCCTCATCAACCATTTGAAAGTAGGTTCCTCATGCCTGGGGTTTTCAGTTTATAGTTTTACAGGGAACATTGTCAGCCTAAGTAAGTGGCTTATATGTTGTATGATTTTAGGTAAATGTTAAATGATGCGACTCCTTGTGGATTTATCAAATAATCCAGTTTTTGTTAGTTCCTCATGCTTTCTTCCTTCATCTTATGTTTGTCTCCTTCCTGCCTCCTCAAATGGATTCATGTTATCCCACTTTCCATATCATCTACATAAAAGGTATCCTCTTATTCTGCTCCCAATTCCTCTCCCTCTAAAGTAGCTTTATAATTTCCTCGTTTCTATGGTTACTCCATGTTGTATATGCACTGTACTGGCTAGTTTTCTATCAACTTGACACAAGCTAGACTAATAAAAGGAGGGACCCTCAATTGTAAATGTCTCCACAATAGTAGGCTGTAGTCGAGCTTATAGGGCATTTTCTTAATTAGTAATTTATAAATTGTTTCCACCCCATTATGGGCGGGGCCATCCCGGCTGATGACTCTAGATCCTATAAGAACACAGACTGAACAAGCCACGAAGAACAAGTCAGTAAGTAGCACTCCTCCATAGCCTCTGCATCAGTTCCTGGCTCCTATGTTCATGCTCTGCTTGAGTTCCTGTCCCAACTTCCTTTGCTGATGAACTGTGATGTAGAAGTATAATCTGAATAAACCCTTTCTTTGGTCATGGTTCTTCACCACAGCAATAGAAAGCCTAGCAAAGGCATTTACATCCAAGAATTCAGAGCTAGAAACTATCGATGAGAGGGAACATATGGTATTCGTCTTTCTGGGTCTGGGTTTTTCAATATCAATTTTTTTTTCTGGTCCATCCATTTACCTGCAAATTTTATAATTTCATTTTTCTTTGAATCATGCTGAATCATGCATATTTTCATTATCCATTCATCTGCTGAAGGACCATGAGGTTGTTTCCATTTCCTAGCTATTGTGAATAGAGCATCAACAAATATGCCCGAGGAAATATCTGTGGGGTAGGATTTTGCACCATTTTGGCATATGTCAAGGGGTAGCATACCTGGGTCATATTTTGATTTAGTTTTAGTTTTTTTGAGGATTCTGTACACTGCTTTCCAAAGTGGCTACACCAATGTGCATTCCCAACGATAGTGAATGAGGGTTCCCCATTTTCTCCCCCAGCATTTATTGTTGGTTGTTTTGTTGACCTTGGCCATTATGGCTGGGGTGAGATGAATTCTTAGAAAGTTGTTTTATTTAGAGTTTCTATAGTTATTATGTAACTTTTAGAGGAAGAGTTTATTGGGCTTTCGGTTTCAGAGAGTGAGTCCCTGACGATCATGGGGAGACACACGGTGACAGGCAAGCAGGCATGGCACTGGGATAG
Source organism: Tokudaia tokunoshimensis (assembly GCA_036184795.1). NCBI lineage: Eukaryota > Metazoa > Chordata > Mammalia > Rodentia > Muridae > Tokudaia > Tokudaia tokunoshimensis. Next base: position 49,911,616 of record BTHU01000019.1, read on the forward strand.
TAACTATGAGCTCACATGGGACCCGAAAATAAGAGGTGGGGTTGGGGGAGAGGGGAAAGCTATCTGAGGATGAATGGGACTTGAAACTCCAAAGCCCACCCCCAAAAACACACCTCCTCCAACAAGGCCACATCTTCAGGGACCAAATATTCACACATAATGAGCCTTTGGACAGGAGAGCATCTTATTCAAACTACCACACCAAGGATGATGAACACTTTTTAATGTACTTTTTAGCAAATATTATCTCTTCTATTTAGAACTCTCTGTTTAGAGCCATGGCTGATGTTTTTAACTGGGTCATATGTTTCCTTGACTTTTTTGTGTTCTTTGTATATTCTACATATACATCCTCTAACAGATATATAGCTGGCAAAGATTATTTCCCATTCTATGAGTTTCTTCTTCACTGTTTCCTTAGCTGTAGGGAAGCTTTTAGTTCTATGATGGCTGGGTTGTCGATTACTGACTGTAATTCCTTGGTAAATGGAGTCTTGTTCAGAAAGTCTTTTCCTACAACTATATCTTATGTGAAATTATCTTTGTTTTCTTCTATCGGTTTTGTGTTCCGAGTTTCAAATTGAAGTCTTTGATGTAATTGGATCCTCATGGTATTAGATATGAGTCTAATTTTATTCTTCTGCATGTAGTCATCCAGTTTCCCCAGCACCATTAGTTGAATATGCTATCTTTTTTTCTCGCACATGTTTTTGTTTTGTTTTGATTTTTGTTTTGTTTTTGCCTCTTCATCAGATGTCTCTTGGTTGTAGTTATAAGTACTCGTGTTTGGGTATTCCATTTAATTCCATTAGCCTGCATGCCTGTTTTATGCCACACCATATTCTTTTTTATTACTGTAACTCTATGATATATATTGAAGTCTAGAATAATACTTACTCCAGGGTTTTTTCTTTTTGTTTAGTGTTTATTTGGTTATCCAGGGTCTTTTCTGGTTCCACATTAATTTTATGATGATATTCTTCTTCCATCTCTGTGCTGTGAAGAATGTCGTGGGTATTTTGATTGGCATTGCATTGAATCTGTAACTTTCCTTTGATAGAATTGCCATTTTTACAATATAAACTCTACCAATCCATGTATATGGGATGTCTTTATGCTTTCTAGTGTCTTTATCAATCTCTTTTTTCAAAGATTTGAAGTTTTTAACATAGAGGTTTTTCACCTCCTTGGTTAGATTTATACCAAGATATTTTTATTGTCTTTGATGCGACTGTATAGCTACCATAAGCTAACTGATTGCTCAATTGGAGCATCCTAGATGCTGCTGTAAATGGGGTTTACCATAGCCTCTTTCTCAGTGTGTTTGTTGGTGGCATATACAAAGTAAGTTGATTTTGTACCCTACTATTTCACCAAAAACGTTTTTTTCTAGAAGTTTTCTGATGAATATTTTAGAATCTCTTAGGTATAATATATGAGATATCATCTACAAACAGAGATAATTTGACTTACTGTTTTCCTATTCATATCCCCAGGGGTTATTGTTTAATAGGGTGTCTGACATAATCGTGTAATTAGAACTGGTTATTAAAATGAACTTATTGGCTAATGGTGCAATGGGCAAGGGTAACACATTGACTGTTTATGATGGCTGGCACCCAATTGAGCTGTGACTATATACCCAGCACTGTCGTTGAAACTTTCCTTTAAATTAGAGCTTAAAGGCATTTTTTCTGACCCAAATGATATGAAGAAAGTATTATAATCTGCATAGTAAGAAGAATGAGACTATAGTTTTGAGCTCAAATTTGGAGGCTAAGCCATCTGACTCACATACTGTTACTCTAAAATCTCCCTTTACCACTTGAGTTTCCCTTTTGGTTTTACATCCATCCAGAAGTTCATTTTCTTAATGGAAAGACCAGTGACTGTGAGTGGTGAAATATGAATGAAAGAGATTTAGGACCTAAAGACAAGCCTCACATATTCAGTAGACCACAGAGCAATTCTGGTTTTGAGAATTTACAGCTAACCCCTTATGGAAGTGCAAGCTATGGCATCTTGGATGCTGGCATTGAAGAGAAATCTACTCATGGCGTCCCAACCACATGATAGCCTCTCTTCTGTATTCTTCATAGTTGAGCAATTTCATCCACTAGGAATCTTCAAGTCTTCTCTATCAAGGCTAGACAGTAAGGGCTTTTAGGTTTTGCTGGTCACACAACTTCTATTGTAATGCCTTGACTTTACAGGTAAAATGCAAAATGTGTCAGAAACAAGGAACGAATCCTTATGACTCTGTCCCAATAAAACACTATCTACGTAAACAGATGGCGTCTGGGCTTAGTTGCTGGGCTGTAGCTTGCTGAACTCTGGCATACATTCAAGAAAGAGTGGGTCTGGCGCACAGCTTCCATGATGTTTTTAGTAGATTTGCCACCTGATATCCATGCTATGTGTTCTGTTTCTTTAATCAGGGGCTGGCCTCACTGGAACTTTATTGACCAAGCTATCTTCCTTGAGTTCTGAGTTCAATCCCCAGCACCCACATAAAAGCCTATAATCAACCAATCTCAATGCTAGGTATCTTCTGTATGTCAGAATTATGAGTTACTCACACCATCAGACATGCCAGCAGCCAAAACCATGCTTTAGCTTTTATCCAGAATATACTGGGGTCTGCCTTTATGGAGAAGGCTGTGGGGAGGGAGCTGATAATCTGGCATTCCTCCTAAGCTCTGCCAATTTTTCTCATCAGCAGTAGTAGCATGGGAGCACGACAGAGCTCCCCTTATTATGAAGAGACAGGCTTTACCCAAAGGGAAAAGTCGTTTTCTTTACACGTTTTTATTTCTATATTTTATCTCTCTGCATATTTTATTCCAATTTAGTTAAATAAGTAAGGTGTTAGATTGTTTTACGCCCTACGTTTTATTTACTGTTTTCTGAATGTCTGAACTTGCTCTGTTCACCTTCCTCAGGGAGATGCAACCATTTCATTGGCTCCTAACTGGACGAATCAACGTCACCAGCTCAAATACAAAGAGAGAACAATGTGTCTTAAGTGTCTCTGCAGATTAGAAGGTGGAATGAGGAAGATACCAAATGCATTTCCCAGGCTCTGGGAAGTGAGGAGTTGCTTAGCAATGAGGGAACCATCCCCCTCATCATCTCATTACAGCTGCACTATCCTTAAAGGCAACCACCCATTCTAAAGAGTGATGCACTCTGCCCAGCATGATGATGATATAAAGGGATGAGCTTATCCACTCTCATACTGGAAGGGACATAGGAGGTGCTGGGCCAGTGCTGGTCTAGACAGAGAGCCATTGAAATCCCAGCTCCAACACGCTCATCCTCCCCTACCCAGGCATCGCTATACACCCATAACTGTTATTGCTATACACCAACTGCTGCTCCTCGAAGTGAGTGATGCAGTTTGGTCATTTAAAAGAGTCTTCAGCTAGTCATTCCTGCATAGAGACAGGGATGGAATTTCCTGGAGTAACTGCAAGAAAGGAAATGGATGGAGCAGGCGGATAGCTTTGGGGCAAGAGACTGAGCCTGGGACACATCAGACACCACTTGGAAAACCAGTTTTCTAGAGGGCTCAGGCAGGAGCATCTTCTTTTAGAAATCAAAGAAATTGCAAATATGCTTGACTTTAGCATTTTACTGTCTCTAGGCAAAGACTGGAGACATTTCTGTTTGTATCTGACATGTCCAGGGCAGGTGTGTTAGGGAGTTTGAGGACCTGAGACAACGAGAGATGATTATCATTGTCCTCTTCGAGTTGCTGCTGAAGAGGCCCCATCTACTGCCTGTGAACCTCAGAACGACTGTGCTGAGGGAGACTCAGGAGCTGCTAACGAGGAACCAGGATTCCACAGCGCAGGTGGTGTCTGTCACCTCGAGATATAAAAAAAGTGTCTCTCCAGAATCTTGATAAAATAGTCAAGGGAGCTACACAACTTGATTGGTCAGATCCCAGCGAAGGGAACTGGGCATAATAGTGATTTTCAAAGCTTCAGAGATGGGATGAGTATCATAACATTGGAGGAAGTTGTTTCCTGAAAGGTGAGGACACATGAGCGGAGGACAGACAAGCCTAGCCTCTTAAGTGGCAGGAAGAATCTGTGTCCTCCCGCCCTCCTCCCCGTGACACCACAGGGAGGGCCACAGTGAAATGAGGCACTTTCTGGCTCCTGTGTTTATGCTCCCCGGTGATGGTGACGGTGACGGTGACCTGTGCCACACCTAGCCTCAAGCATTACAGTGCAGCCAACTGAGGGAGTCACCATGACTCTCGGCTTCCAACTGGTTTGGCAAATGTGGATTCCAGGAAGCTCTGGGCTGACTCATCAATACCTTCCCTCCACTGGGATGGAAGTACTGCCTCACAGTGCTTATCTGTATCCAGGTTGCTAACATCCACTTCCTCACCTTTGGGGGTGGCACACATGTGAAAGGAGTGGGAAGGAGAGACACTCCCTCTGTACAGGAAGAGGGCAGAGGAACACGATGACCCAGAATTGTTTCCTTTGAGGACTTCCATAATAACCTGTACCCTGGTCCACCCTCCAGAGACTCAGTGTTTTCTCCTTAGCTGTCTCCGCCCCCCCCCCATTGACTGCCCTGCCACTTGGTCTGCCAGTCATTACTTCTTCCTTAAGTTCCCTCCCTCATCCTACTGCAGGGGATGAGCCAACAAGAACACAGGGAGGACAACCAGCACCTGTTGACCCTTTCCATATTCTGGAGGGTATTGTCTATCTGGATGCCAGTCTGGTGTGTGTGTGTGTGTGTGTGTGTGTGTGTGTGTGTGTGTGTGTGTGTCCGTCCCATTGTTTCTTCTTTTCTTTCTCACTTCCTTCCCTCCATTCCTCTCCCCTCCTCTGCTTTTCCTCTCCTCCCCTCTCCTCCTTCCTTTCTTCCATCTCCTTCTCTCCTTCCCTCTCTTTGTTCTGTCCAAAAATATAAAATATCTGCCCAGTTTAGAATGTGAGGAAGAATGGTGCAATCTGGGTTTCTGGACAGGTGGCAGCGGGCCCAAGGTGGCAGACAGCTGCTTGTGGTATGTGCCAGCCACTGAGGAAGGAGGTTAAAGAGGGTTTTCTGGCCAATGCATTGTAAAGTTCATAACTACACTGGGCATGAAAAACAGAGGCACAAAATCTGGGAAATGAATGGTATGGAAGGTTAAGAAATCTAAAACGCTTTGAGCTGATTAAAGGACTGAATAAAACAGTTTAGCAGGATTTGACATGAGGGGTCTCTGAGGCCAGGTTGGGCAACTTACGTATAACTGCCAAAATGGATACTTAGGGAATCCTAAGACTTGAGAGGGACAAGGGACCCTGTCCTTCTTGCCTGTGTTCCCATTGACTCTGCACCTGTAGCAGATGTCGACCAGAGGGTCTGAGCTTCAGTTCCTCTGTGTCGTTAAATAGAGCCTTTCAAGCACCTGCCTCAAGCCCTCTTTGAAAGCTCACATGTCAGGGTGAGATGGTTGCTTGGGTGAGTTTGGGGAGTTTGGGTTAAAAATCACTTGCCAACCTCTCCAGTGTGCCTGTGCCGCCTTCAGACTTGCCTGTTCCCCTCTTGTCTTCCTTGGCCCTTACTCTGAAGCAGCATGAGGTAACTTTCCAGGCTCATTTCCAGCCTTGCAAAATCCAAAGTCCTTTCACATACACCTACCAAAGGGGGACGACGGGCTGCTCCCTTTTTGCTGCATCACTAGCTGTCAGTCATGAACTGCTTTCCTGAGACACCCATTTCCCTGTCCTTGGACTCTGCGGCTGACTCATCTATCTTCAGAGTCAGACACATATATGAAACAGAATTCGAAGTTCACAGTCTTCCACTAACGTTGTGCCCTCTCCCCCCCCCCAAAAAAAAATTATCAGGATCACCATCTATTAAGAAATCTGTGGAGAGAAAGAGTAACACTGTACACAGACACAACAATCCCTATGTTTTATGAGATGAGAAAACATGCCATAAGGGGGCATCCATCTAAGTCCACCATTGACTTCCGAAGGGTCATAGTTATATGTCTTTCTTTCTTTCCTTCTTGTGTGTGTGTGTGTGTGTGTGTGTGTGTGTGTGTGTGCATGTGTGTGTGTGTTATGGGTTGGTTTAGACAAGTGCGTTCTCTCCAGTGGTGGTGAGATTCAAACTGGGATTCTGCTCTCCAGTGGTGGTGAGATTCAAACTGGGATTCTGCTCTTAACCATACAGAAACCGTAGGCAATCTACCAACTCAACTCTATCTACTAAGCACCAGCATGTCCAATCACCAGTCATGCATCTCAAGTTGTGGCTTTCCCCTCCCCCCACCCCCCCCCTGCAAAGAGCTGAAAGTTTTAGACTTCATTGTCACATGTTGCACCTACCTGGCTCAGCCAGTGTAAGGTGAAGAAAGCAATAGAAAGTAAATGAGTGTGTTGCATTCCAACTATTAAAAATATGAGGTGTGTTAAATTGATTTCAACATACACTTCAATGTAATCATACTAAAAGTCTCTGCCGACCAGAACTGAGCGTCCTCACAGAGAAGCCCTGTGGCTGTGGGCAAGGGGCTTCATATGTCTTGAAACCTAGGCGTCCTGTCTGCGTTGTGGACATGCTCACGCCACTCCATAGACGAACTGATGGAGATTTCTGCTAAGCGCTTAGCACGGAAGCTAGAGCAGAAAGGGCTTACTTAGATAAGCCGTGAGTGACTAGTGCTTCCCACCCCCAGAGCCGGAGAGTGCTCAGGGCCAGTGTGGTGCTGTTGGGAGATAGTGGACCCTTTGGGAGAGTGAGCCTTGTGAGAGGGTCTGAGAGTGACGACCAAGGTTGTTCTCATCACTTCTCTTTCCTCCTCCTCCTCCTCTTCCTCCTCCTCCTCCTCTTTCCCCCCCTCCTCTTCCTCCTCCTCTTCCTCTTCCTCCTCCTCTTCCTCCTCTTCTTCCTCTTCCTCCTCCTCTTCCTCCTCCTCCTCTTCCTCCTCCTCCTCTTCCTCCTCCTCTTCTTCCTCTTCCTCCTCCTCTTCCTCCTCCTCCTCTTCCTCTTCTTCCTCTTCCTCCTCCTCCTCTTCCCCCTCCTCCTCTTCTTTCTCCTCCACACACTCTTCCTCCTCTTCATATTCCTCCTCTCCCTCCTCCTCACCCTCACCTCCTCTTCATTTCCTCACCCTCTTCCTCACCCTCCTCCTCTTTCTAAGCCCTGTCCTGTCCTCTCCCCCTGCCTTCACTTCCTATGTTCCTTGTTGTCTTACCTCTCTGTAGGACCAAAAATATCAAAGCTCATGGCCCAGGACCTCCAAATGTTTGAGCCCAAATAATCCCTCCCTCCTTAAAAGCTGATTCTTTTAGACTTACTCCTTGTGTTTCCCTCTAGTAGTTAAAACCAGAAAAGAGACCAGGGAGAGTAAGACTAGTGGAAGAGGAAGGATGAGGTGCTCAAAGGGTATGTGCGATGTGAAAGAGGGGAAGACATTAGGAGGACGGTTACAAGGAGGGATCAGGGCAGCAGGGATGGGAGAGAAGAGGGGAAGAGAGAGACTCACTAAAAGACTCTTTGCCTAGAAAGGTCATAGTGATACCCCATATGCTAATTAAATAATAAATGGACCAAAGTTACCAAAACCCCCCAGGGTTTTGTCACAGTGACAGAAAGCAGATGTGGGACGAAGCTGGGTGTGCTTTGGATGCTGCCCAGTCTTTGGTACCTTCCTTACCAGAATTCGTCTGCCCCTGACTGGGAGGACGTATGAGTTTGGCATTGTGCTGAGTCTGGCCACACTGATGTTCTCTGTTTCCTGTAGGTCATACAGAAACCACCACCCCTGGATGCTCTGCTCATGGGAAGAGCACCCTGTCAATTCCCAGGCTGAAGGAAGCACATTTCCTTGTGGCCAGGACACGTGACAGCCTCCAATGGAGTGACCGAGGAGCGACCTGTAGCCTAATGTGAGCTAACATGCTGGGCGTCTCCCAGGAGGAAGCTTGGGGACCTGGCAGGTTCAGCTGGCCTCCAGCCACCCTGATGACTCAGGAACTTAGAGATTCATTCATTGTCTGTGGGCTGACCAAGATTTGCTTTTCCTTGGAGGGAAGAAAATGGCAGAGGACTGTGGTAGACCTCCTAGCTGCCAGAGACTTGAATTCCTTTGGACGAGGAGTGTGTGGTCTTGCTGAACTAGATTCTATGCAGGAGAAGACTTTTGTTGGCCTCTTATGTGGAGGAACTCTGAAGATAGTCCCACCCCCACCCCCAAAAAATCAATCTTGATGTTTTGAGATGTTGTAATATTGCTGATAAAGTTATCTTCTGGATCCCAGAGGTAGTGTTTGGACCATTTTTTCTTTTATAAATGTATATCTCATCTGGTTCCAAGAGAGTTGTATTGGATGACCATGTTTCAGCTTTAGGAGGTAGGGTTTGGCTTGAAACGGTGTCTGCTGGGGCTAATACCATAATCTCTCCCAGTATAGCATGGTAATAATGGGTGGGATGAAATAGTAAATCACCCCTGGGGACACTAGGGAACCATCCTCTGTGTCTTTGTGTTCCTCTAAGGCAGTGGTTCTCAACCTGCAGGTCACAAATCATATTATGATTTCTAACAGTAGCAAAATTACAGTTATGAAGTAGCAACGAAAATAATTTTATGCCTCGGGGTCATCACAACACGAGGAACTGTGTTAAAGGATCACAGCATTTGGAAGGCTGAGAACCCCTGCCAAGGATGACACTACACATATGCCAGACTCTAGGTGAGCTGTCAGAGGAACAGAGCAGTGAAGGAGACCGGTGTTCAGGCTTGGATTAGTTAGTTCACGAACTCATGCGTATTTGTCTTTAGTTAGTAAAAGTATAACTACCACACCGTTTATACCCACCGGGCCTTTAAGTTCAAAATCTAATGAAAATAACATTCCTGGAAACAGATTATCGGGGCAGAAGGCTGAGTCCTATAACAGGGGTGCCTGAAAGGCACAAGGAACGAAGACACAGAGTAACCGACCATGATCATCGGCAGTGATGTGGGAGGGGAGGAAGGAGAGGGTGACTGTGCATGCCACACAAGAGCCAGAATGGGAACACCCTCCTTACAACTGACTGCACCATCACAGGAGAGGAAGCCAGAGCCCCCTACAGGTTACCGGAACAGTCACGCAGGCTCTGGGGATTTTGCATTGTTTTCTTGCACCAAGCCTCATACCTCTACTTCCGAGGGTATCCCAAGGCCCCAGACCCCCAAGGCACCCTGACTACTTCCAGGGTCAATAGAGGGGGCCCTGTCAGGCCCATCAACAGAAGAGGATTATGCACATCCCTAACAGTCCCCAGCAGCCCTGACCGCTGCTTCAAGGGTCCCAGCACAAGCACATGGCGGGGAAAACTCACTGAAACCGTGTTGGGGCTTCCTTCTCATTCCCTAAAGTGACCTAGAGTAAATGGCTAACCTACACAAGGTCAGAGATAAAAACACTACAGTTAGTACTAAGACATCCAGGCCAGAAATTAAATTATTTCTGAATCCTCTAAAAATCCAGGGGATTTTCCCATAACCATGGGACCAGCTTCAGTGGAGAAAAGAAATAAAATAAAAATTAAAACCAAAACCAAAATCAAAAGCCCTTCGGGCATTATCAGTGGCGGCACGCCCTCTTGTGGTTATTATTGGTATCGACGTGTGACCCACCAGCACCAAATTTCTTGAGGTCTCTAAAGACAGCACTAATACTAGGCCAGGAGGACTGCTTAGGTTCAAAAATGCTTTCATTTAATAATATGAGTAAACGTTGAGTATGGAGAAAAGGACTGAGTGCTGTCCTTTGCTCTCATTAGGCAGACTAAACAGATCCCTTCAGAGTCCAAGGGTACCTTTCACAGTAGAACGCTCGCCTAGTATCTGTAGGGACTGAATGACTCCAGTGTGATAATGCACACTTGTAACCCCAGCTCTTGGGTGGTGGACACAAGAGGATCAGGAGTCCAAGGCCAGCCTGAACTACATGAAAAAGCGTCTACAAAAATAAAATAAGCAGCAACCAAACACACTTAAAAACGTGTTGTGCAGTGAGCAATATATTCTATGGTGTGAGTATATAATACGGATTTATGAAATCCATCTGACTCTCAACTGCTCTCACTGCATGTTTAGGATGTGTGGTGGAAAGAGGGAGAAAAGGGAGTTTCTCTCATCACTTTACTTGGGGAGAATCCCACCCAGAGTCACTAAGGAAGGGTCATTCTGACCTGGTGGTGTCCTGTGCTGGGGCCTCGGATTTCTAGCCCAGCTTCTTCTAAGCTTGAGATGCCCACCACCGGCCTCCGCTGCGAGGGAGGAACCAGGCACCGGATCCTGCTCTGATCTCGGCAGCAGTTGCCACTTCCAGTTTATTGTTGCCACACATCTGTTGAGCTTGGAGAGGTGACTCTCCCGTTGTGGACAGGAGTTTCACTACCTCAGAGCAGAGGCTGGACCTGGAGTCAGCACCCTCCTCAGACAGGCGTTCACATGGGCATTAAGTACGTGTTCCACTCTCTGTGGGGACAAGAGATGTTGGTGTCTGATGGAGGCTCCCTTCTGTACAGTCCCAGGGATTTAGAAAAATAAAGAATACACCAAGGAGAGGCTGAAGAATGGCCAAGTCTGAATGTTCATTGTTACTTGAGATGACAATCCAGGCAAGAACCCTGAAGGAGGTTCAGCTGGTTCATAAGCAAAGTAGATTCAAGCGGTAAGCGGGACCATAGAGAGAAGGGGTTTTCGTCTGCTAATCTAGAGAAGGCTTAGCATGTGGTCTCGGATCCAGGGGCACGGTTCCCTCAGTGAGCCTCTGCATCACTTCACTAATTCACTTCATTAATTCCTAGATACCTGCCCCCGCAGCAGAACAGCTTGCAGAGAAGAAGAGTAAACTCCCCAATATTAGGAAATTTCACACAAGGGGCCCTGCGGAGCTTTAAGAGTTCAGGAACATGTTCTTTTAAAACAGCGGAATGGCTCTGAGCGATGGGTCAGCAAATGCAATCCCTGGCTGTGGAGTTCTGATGACCTGAGTTCCACCCTGGCACCCATGGAGGAAGGAGAGAACTCATCCCCAAATTCTCTTGCCTCCTTGTGTGCACATGGCATGAGCACATGAACATACTCACTCCCCTACACACACACCCACAAACACACTGTACACACACACAAATACACCATACATATATACCCATAAACATACTGTATACACACAAGCACAACACACCACACACAAATTAACAAACAAACATTTAAAGATAAAAGTAACAGAATGAACACTCTTATAGGCACATCAAAATCCTGTTTATGAATTTCTGATTTGGAACAATTTGATTGGCTTCATGAGTTTTGGTTTTGGTTTTTTGGGTTTTTTTTTGTTTGTTTGTTTGTTTTATTTTTCCTAAATCCCCAGAATGGCCGTGTTTAAACCATATTTTTAAAAAAAAAACATTTATTTATTTATTTATTATAAGTACACTGTAGCTGTCTTCAGACACACCAGAAGAGGGCATCCGATCTCGTCACAGATGGTTGTGAGCCACCATGTGGTTGCTGAGATTTGAACTCAGGACCTCCAGAAGAGTAGTCAGTGCGCTTAACCACTGAGCCATCTCTCCAGCCCTTGCTTAAACCTTATTATATTCTCTATAAGATGGCCACCATGTCACTCGGTTGGGATAACATAAGAGTAAATGCTGAAAGGCAACAAAGTCCTACTCAGGTATTGGTGTTACAGTGTGAGAAGGCTCTGGAAGTGGAGCAGGAGCCCTAGAGGCCTGAGCAAAAGAGAGAAGTTAGTGCTGGGCTTGATATTGCGGGCCCCACAGAGGACATATGGCCAGAGAGTCAGCCATTCCTGTCCCTTTGAAAACAGAGTTTAGAGCTGAGCTTGGTTTCTGCTCTGCCCCATCCCTGAGTGTGTAGGAGTCATTACCTATGACGAAGAAAGGACGAAGTAGAGAAATGAAGAAAATAGGAACTCCTCAAAGTCCTTTAAAATAAATAGCAAATTAACATCTTTTTCAATAAAATCCTTCCGTCGGCCCTTTGTACAGCAAGTGTTTATTGGACATGCACCATCAGCCACACATACCCAAAGCCGTTGGGGTGTTTCCAGGTCTCCACCTTTCAGGAGCTTGCACCCCACATCCCCAGATCTCCCAACCTAAGTCTCCTATCTTCTGTCTTTAATGAAGTTGGGTACGCAGCATCTGTTCCAGGGGTCGGAGCAGATATCCCCCTTTCTCTCACCAGAGCGGCACATGAAGAACCTGCAGTGGGCCGGCTGCAGGAGGCACACGGTGTCTCTGATTCCAGGTGGTATCTTCCCTGTGGATACAACAGAGGGAGATGAGCAGAGACTCCAGTCCTCAGCCCAGCACGAAGAAGAATCTGTTCCACTCTTAACACAGCGAAGTCTCCAACCATTGGACTGAGCACAGGGTCCCCAAAGGAGGAGCTAGAAAAAGGACCCAAGGAGCTGAAGGGGTTTGCAGCCCCATAGGAGGAACAACAATATGAACCAACCAACACCCAGAGCTCCCAGGGACTAAACCACCAACCAAAGATTACACATGGAGGGACCCAGGGCACCAGCCACATCTGTAGCAGAGGATGGCCTTGTCAGACATCAATGGGAGGAGAGGCCCTTGGTCCTGTAAAGGCTCCATGCCCCAGTGTAGGGAAATGCTAGGGTGGTGAGGCAGGAGTGGGTAGGTGGGTGAGCAGGGAGAGTGGGGATGGGATAGGGGTTTTGGGAGAGGAAACCAGGAAAGGGGTTAACATTTAAAATGTATAAAGAAAATACCTAATAAAAATTTTCAAAAATAAAACAAACAAACAAAAAAACAACAACAAAAGTAGCTAAGTCTCATTGTCACTGAGATTTTCCTCCTTGGATTTTAAAAGCAGTCATTTCTATCTCCTGGTGTTTCCAGGATGGCATGCTGGGCTGTGTGTGAAACCACCTGGCCCACTATAGGCCCTGATCCAGCAGGGTCCTGCAGGCACTTGGAAATAGAGGCAGACTGTGGGGGTGGGAGGGTGGCATTTAAGAAAACAGAAAAACGGGAGGAAGGTCTCAGACTGTAGAACACTCAGGACTGGGTCTGCCTCTTAGCTTGTGGCTGGATTTTCACTCTTATTAATACAAGAAGAAGAAGAAGAAGAAGAAGAAGAAGAAGAAGAAGAAGAAGAAGAAGAGGAGGAGGAGGAGGAGGAGGAGGAGGAGGAGGAGGAGGAGGAGGAGGAGGAGGAGGAGGAAAAATGTGTCTTGTGCAGCCTTCTAAGTAAAAAAATAACCAACTAGAGTCCCCAGAAATAAAGCACGGTGGGAAAGAGATGGTTAAAAAAGAGACCTTTCTAACGGTGCTGCACACCCTGAATTTAAAAGCAACAGCAACACATTGTATGCCTGACACGTTAGAAAAATAGTCTCCTGTAATAGCCAGACTTCAGACAGGGACCAATTTATGATACTGTGTTCGTCAAGTCTACCATGGTTTGGAGGGGACATGGAGATGTGGGGGTAGCCCGCCTTGACAGAAGAGCCACTAATTCAATGGCTTCAGGATCTGGACTCTGGCTCTCATTTGAAAATTTATTTAAAGGACACATCTCCTTTAAATAAATTTAAAGGATCTAATAGGTTATATGCACAAGCTAGGGAGGTGCCAGAGACGTGAATACCTTCTCTGCTCACAGGCTGGTGCTAATCTTACACTTTATCTGCACCCAGCTCAGACACATGTATGGCTTGTAGTTCTGTCCTGAATAAACTATCTCAGATTGCGATCAGATTGTCCTGTTTGAAGCAGAGGAAATAGACCTCTATGTCTTGTGCTGTAAAGCTGACAACTCTCAACAAACAAACAAAAAAAATAAATAAAAATGAAACCTCTTCATTATGAAAGTGGTCCAGCCCTAAGCCCCAGAGCAGGCCAACTATCTGTGCCCAATACCCAGACACACCTCAATGTTGTCTACAAACTAAAAGAGAGTCCTGCCTTCTCCAGGGTTACTCGGAAGACATTTACCTGAGTTTCCTGGGACCAAGCAGAAGAAAACAGAGAAGAGTAACAAAACCTTCATGTTTTATAGCTTGCTCTCTGTGCAGAAAAGCAGATGTCACTGATGATTGAGTTAAGCCAGGCAGGAAAGGACAAACAGGAGACCTTTATAGTTTTGGGGAATGCTACTCAGGAATGAGTATATTTATCTGCTCTATTGAGTTAGGCTGTGGGCAGATGGTACCAGCTAATTTTTCTTTTTTACCTAAAAATAGACAGGCATTGGGGCATTCCCCAGAGGCAGAGATTGGCCAATGTAGCATGTGAAACCTGAAAAGAAAGAAATCACCATTGGGGACCTTGGCGACTGGCTACATTGCACCAAGCCCTGGTGGTGTGGTAAGATGGTAGGTGACAGAGACTCAACTCAGTAAAGATGTGTCCTTGGCTTTCAAAGTATTCAACTAGCCAGGATCCACCTCAGTTGAAAACACCACAAAGAGTGTGACCAGAAGCCACTCCCAGATATCTGCCCAAAGAAACCCAGTCCCATGAGAACCTAAGAGAGTGTAAAAGAACATTGAGTGTAGTGTTACTCATCATAGTCTCTAGTTGAAATGTAAGTGGCACATTACAACACCATGACACAATCAGTAATCTCCAACACAGCGATGAGAACAGGAAGATATGAAGAACACAGCCACACCACAGGAATGCAAAGTCGGCAGAAGGCCAGCGAGAACATGCCAAACTCACAAATTTGCAAAACCAAACTGTCAGAAGCCAGAATATTATCCATATTAGAAGAGAAGGCATATCTCACATTCATCAAGGTTCTCCCCACTTGAAGAAGTCAGTTAGAGGTGTCAGGGAACCTCCACAGATGTGGAGCTATGCTGATATGTATCTAGAGGGAGATTTATAGGGCTTTGTGAGTACAGAATAGAGACTCCAGTTGGATTTTGGAGACAGAAAGCAATCTTTAGAAAGGGTGTCCCCAAAGTAGAATCCAGGGCAGATTTCTCATGAAGGTTTAACTGAGCCTGAAACACATAGCCAGTGCAGCTGGTCATTTTGTCCTTATTTTGGTGTCTAGCCAATTGGATTCACTTCTCGTAAGATTCTAATAAAAGTTGAAAAGGCTTCGTTCTTGAATTCATGGTGGCTGGGGTTCTTGAACAAGCTTGGACTGGCCAATATCCGCCAAGGAGAAGAGGAGGGACTCAAGCCTAGCCCCTCTCTGAGAATTTATATGCAGTTAATGATTGCTGGAAGACAAGAAGACACTTTATTCAGCGGTGTTGACACAGCTAAGGTTTCCATGCTCCTGTCAAGAACCCTTCATCAATGACTCTGTAAGCAACCCTAAAGTAGCTCAAGGCCAGTTAAAGACACGAAAGTGGGACATCATGGAGTAGACTAAGTTGTAGGAGGGGATACAAGAGAGCAGTAAGTGTGAACCTGACCAAAATATAAAGTGTATATGCATTAAACTGTCATATTCAAATTCACTATACATAATTAATGTGTATCAACTATAAACCAAAGAGAAAACAAAAAAAACAAGGCTTCTATCCTCAATGCTTCAATGAAAATTTTAATAGTTTCTCATTAACCCTTCCAGTAGCTTCTAGTTTGTAAGTAAGTGTATATACATTTATACCCTCATTGCTACCTAAACAGCAGACTTCAAACATTATTGTGGACTCTAATATATTCATGTATATAGTTATATAGTCATATATATTAATATAGTTAGATTAATAGAGTCATATATATTCATATATACATTCTGGAATTGGAATATATTGGAGAGATGTTTTAAGTGGGAACATGGAAAGCTTTCTCGGTTTTATAACAGCTTCATAACATTCTTATCAGCTGATCTCCATCCCAATTAACTAGTCTACAACACATATATTTGACCTCCAGCCTGAGCAAAAGAGGGTTTTGAAAAAGGAGAGTCAAACATGATGCCCAAGTTACTGTGTAACTGAACAGTGAGTTTCCTCCGCAGAGAGGACACAGTGTCCATCAGACATCTCCAACTCTGTAACAATGATCAAAGTCTCAGGACCTCAGCAATTGGTCCCTGAGTCACAGGCCTTTCCGTCCTTTGTAAAAGTACAGAAAGTTGCCAACTAGGAGCAAAACAAATTGAGCAAAAATTTCAAAGAATTAATTTAAAAATATGGATAAAAACCCAAAGTACCAATGAAAATATAGCTTTAGGGTGAATGGGACCATGAAATAGCTTCTGTGTCCTCATTCAATCAACCAACCATAAAAATAAATGAAAATAAAATAGGTCATTACCCAAAGGGATACTTATGAATTAAGGATGTAAAACAGATATAAGCGATCTACATGTGTGAGGATCAGACTCACACTGATGACTATGTTGTGTGTTGGAACAAACTGGCTCCTTACAACTTTACAGTGTCCATATGAACATGCATCTGGGCTGGGGTATTGGTGAGAGCAGTCAGTGAACTTGACTTCTCAGTTCTGCCCTGAATCTCCAGAGAGACTTCGCAATTCTTACTTGACAGTCAGTGTCCCAATGTCTTCCCTGGAAACAGACTAAGCACTGGAGAAGGAGAATAAACATGGAGGCTATTCATTTATTTCTGTCATGAATAAAGTTGGCTTTAGAACCCAGGTCATGAAGTTTTCAAACTGTACTGAAGGGGTTTTTTTAAATATAATTTCATAGCCATCTTAGTAGTAGCATTTAATAAATCAATTTTTATAAATGTGTACAAAGACTCTGTATTGTAGCTACAGTCACCAACCAGTACCCTTCTTATCCCAACACTCTGAACCCTTTCTTTTCAATTAATCCACCTCTATGGTCAAGATTTTTTCATAATAACTCTAACCCTAACCCTAACAATCACCCTAACCCTATCCCTATTCCTAACCCCAAGCCCAATCCCTAACTCTAGCTGTAACCCTAACTCTAACCTCTAACCCTAATGCCTAACCCTAACCCTAACCAACCCTAACCCTAACCCTAACCCTAACCCTAACCCTAACCCTAACCCTAACCCCAACCTCTAACCCTACCCTAACCCTAACCATTTCACCATTTTGTAACAGATGAAAACAGAAAGAAGTCATTACTCAAGAGAGTATAAGGAAACTGAAGTGTCTAAACCCTCTGGAGTACAGCTATAAAACAGTGAGGCAGTTGTCAGACTGCATGGTAAGATCATCCCCCCACACACACACTACCTAATTCTTAAGAATCAGAATTCAATCTTTATTAATTCTGCATTTGTCAGGAACTTCCCACTCGTCGACCTGCATGCATTTCAACTTTGGATTCTGTATCTGTATGATGATAATAGTAAAAGCTGCTTCAAGGGATTATTATATTCCTAGCACTGTGTTTGTAACACTATGGGCTTAATACGTGATTGACATTGTTCGGTAACAGCTTTGTGAACTGGAACCCTATACCTTCCCTGTTGCTCTATAATAGCCTCAAGGGTGGAGGGGCTGGAGCCTTCACAGTGGGAAAGCTCTAAAGGAACCTGAGGCACAGGTCATTGAGTATCTCTGCCCAGTTTGGATCGCATTGGATTGGAAGAACCCTGTGGTTCTGCTGTGGCCTCCTGTATTGTCTGGTTTTGTGTGTCAACTTGACCCAGGCTGGAGTTATCACACAGAAAGGAGCTTCAGTTGGGTAAGTGCCTCCATGAAATCCAACTGTGGGGCATTTTTTCAATTAGTGATCAAGGGGGAGGAGGGTCCCTTGTGGGTGGTGCCATCTCTGGGATGGTGGTCTTGGGTTCTATAAGAGAGCAGGCTGAACAAGCCAGAGGAAGCAAGCCAGTAAGAAACATCCCTCCATGGCCTCTGCATCAGCTCCTGCTTCCTGACCTGCTTGAGTTTCAGTCCTGACTTCCTTTAGTGGTGAACAGCAGCGTGGAAGTGTAAGCTGAATAAACCCTTTTCTCCCCCAACTTGTTTCTTGGTCATGATGTTTGTGCAGGAATAGAAACCCTGACTAAGACACCTCCCAAATGTACAATAGAGATTTTTCCTTCCAATTTATTCTTAATGCCTTCATGAAATGAATCACTTAACAGACTAGAACTGGCCCAGGAGTGACAGTCACCTGAGACAAAGGTGGTATGGAAACAAAATGGTACCAATCTCCAGCAGATATGAGCAAAGCCAATCGCTTTTCCCATTTGTTTGTCTTGTGAGAGTAGAAAGGTTTGGTTCATTTACTCTTTGTTGTATATTTCACATCTGGAATGTTGCTTGGCATATAGTGGGTACCATTAAACATCTGTCCAACAAGCTGGCCTTTTTGCCAACAGACACAGAACTTAAATAAATGTATAGGTAACCAATAAACTCTACAAAATATAAGGTCAGTGGATATGATTGGAGAAACCAAATGTAAGAACCTCCCTATTTTTAAGACACTGAAGGAAATGGAAGACAAATTTATGCCCCATTTTAGCAAAAATTAATCTCTGCTAATTAGAGACAAGTGTTTAAAAGGACAAGGTGAGAGCCAACAGGAGCAGGCTGGGGAGTGGAGGATAGGAGAGCAGACAAAGCTATGGTGTGGAGAAGGCGCCACTCTGGAACTGGAATTGATGAGGTGAGGGCCAGACCTGAGCTGGCAAGCCAAGGGAAGAAGAGACACACCTGCAGGAGTAACTAGATCAGGTAAGACACAAAAGTCAAGGGCGTGTCACCCCGCAGGACGTGGCACTCCTGCATGCTGGAGGACTTTCAATGAAGAAATAGCGTCAAAGACAGCTGTTGAAATTCCTATCACTTCAAAAACCATATAGAAATATGGCAGTTAGTAGGGTTAATGCTTTTTATATGAAATTAATAAAATTGTCATCAGAGTTAGACCTGCTGAAAAGCTCGTGTGCTGCCATGAGCTGTGGGATGTGTGTGTGTGTGTGTGTATGTGTGTGTGTGTGTGTCTGTGTGTCTGTGTGCGTGTGTCTGTGTGTGTGTGTCTGTGTGTGTGTGTGTGTGTGTCTGTGTGTGTGTGTGTGTGTGTGTCTGTGTGCTGCTGCTGGTGGTGGGGTCACTGCTGGAGCTCATTGGTCCACTGGGGCCACATGCTTAAAAACACCCAGAAGCCATCAACTGTCAAAGGGGGAATAATAGGAAGACAGGTTAAGAGGGGAGAGATGGGAGGAGAGGAAAAGCAGTGGAGAGAGAGAGGAATAACAATACTAAGGAGTTTCTGAAAAAGCCACATGGAAACTTACTATAAGATGTATACATACACATACATACATACATACATACATACATACATACATACACACACATGCATACATACATACATACACACACATATGTAGAAAGAGAGGAGAGAGGGGAGAGAGAGAGAGAGAGAAAGAGAGAGAGAGAGAGAGAATGAATTATCAGAGTTATCCTACAGAAGGGATCATGCTCCTCCCAGAAGCCATAGGTAGCCAAATATTTTTTGCTTTTAAAAATAATTCATTGCCCTTTGGAATATGGAATGCCAGGTACTAAATTCTTCCTCTAAATATTCCATATTAAGACCCACTTTCTTATATCATCCCAAGAACAAAGTTATGACTATGGGGACTGGAAAGGTGGCTCCATGGTGAGGAGCACTCGCTCTTGCAGAGAACTTAGTTTCTGTTCTCAGCACCCACATGGTGGCTCGCAGCCATCTATAACTCCAGTCAGGGGTCCGGCACCTTTGTCTAGCCTTCCTGAGTGCAAATCATATACATGGGGTACTTAGGTCCATGCTGGCAAATAAAATAAGATGGATAGATAGATAGATGATAGATAGATAGATAGATAGATAGATAGATAGATAGATACATACATACATACATACATACATACATACATACATACATAAAATAAATAACAAGATAACATAATTACAACTATGTCCTTCAGTGCTACGTCTATATGAATTTGACCTGTTAGTCCCTAAAGTCACATCTACACTGAATTAAACTTTTGTTCTTCAAAGTCTGCTTCATATTAATTAATCAGACCAAGTGATAGGGACAGAGGAATGGCTAGGGGCTCTTTTGGGGACTCTTCTGTGCTGAGGAAAGGAGTTTGCACAGACGTGGCATTAGTGGCTCAGTGAGGACACACTGTCTCACTTGTTTGTTCTGAGTGAACACTGCAGGTAGGTAATGCAGACACCGACGTGACTCAGTCTTCCAAAAGTGGCTGAAGCCAGACGTCCAGAGAACAGAGGATAGTAGAGAGGTACACCTGCCACAAGTCTCAGAAACATTGCGGAAGACCTGGCCCTGCAGGCAAACCTGGGCTCCTGCATGCCTGCCTGACTGGCCTTGCCCCTCCCTTACCTGAGAAGTTGGCTGGCTGCAGATGCCAGAGAAGAGAGCCTGTTTTCAAGGTGTTAACCCTTTCCCTTCTCAGATTCCTGGAACTGGACAAAGCACTACTTAAAGATTCAATCCCTTAATGTGTTGCATGTCTTACAGTGAAACGAGGAACAGACTAGCCCAGAGCAGGTGCCTCAGATAAGAATGTAGCAGGCAATATGAGAATTCTCTGTCTAGAGCTCTTTCTAGAGGAGGATGGGGTTGGAGTCCAAGAGGGAGTCCCCAGAAAGTTAGGCAGAAGAAGGAGGAGGAGGAGGAGAAGGAGGAGGAGGAGAAGAAGGAGAAGGAGAAGAAGAAGAAGAAGAAGAAGAAGAAGAAGAAGAAGAAGAAGAAGAAGAAGAAGAAGAAGAAGAAGAAGAAGGAGAAGAGGAAGAGGAGGAGGAGGAGAAGGAGGAGGAGAAGAAGAAGAGAAAGAGAGAGAAAGGAAAGAAAGAAAGAGAGAGAGAGAGAAAGAAAGAAAGAAAGAAAGAAAGAAAGAAAGAAAGAAAGAAAGAAAGAAAGAAAGAAAGAAAGGAAGGAAGGAAGGAAGGAAGGAAAGCTTTCTGGAATATTTTCCTGCTTCCCTCAAAACTTAGTAATCTGACGTGTCATCTCATCACCTGACAAGCACTCAACAGAGCCATGTATGAGACCCCTCTGAGGAGATCTCTGCCACACCAGAAGGCTGTGCACTGCTTCCCCGCCTCCCTCGTCTGCACGGGGAAGCTGATATTATTTGGACTGCTCCGGGATGCCATTTTTGTTTCAAGAAGGCAACAGAGCTGTGCTCACAAATTCAGTCTCATAGTTTTCCTTCTTACTCCCCAAGGAGATTTCTTGGGAGCCATGGTATCTGTTCGTGTAGCCTAAGAAGTGAAGACAAGCCAGCCCAGAGCAGCCCAGGCCTCAGGGTTGCTATGCTCACCATATATGCTGACAGAAAGAAAAGGTTACATGTAGTCGGCATAGGTCACAGGAAACCAAGTTGGGAACACGATTAACTCATCCTGCCTACACCCAGCTGCCTGGCTGGCAGGATGCTGAGGAAGAAACAGACTTCCTGATGATGGAGAAGCCCCAAAACAATGAACAGAGGCAGGAGATCAAAGCCTTGGAAGGCTTCTATGCTCAGTGAGAAGGAGAACATTGTGTGTGCAAGGTAATGTCGAAATGAGAACACCAGGTAGCTCAACTGGCTCTTGCTGGCTAGAATACCTTCCAACTAGGGTACAGCTGGCGTCCATAAAGCCAGTGTTATTGTTTGGGATTCTGTAATAAACAGTATCTGCAAAACTAACATAAGCAAGATGACTAACGGAGCCGATGGCTCAGAGCTGACCTCAAGAGGTCATCGTGTCCACTCCCTTGTTCACAGACAGAAATGCAAAACTTACCTCCGATGGGTGAAAAAAAAAAAATAAGGTGTTACTTTTTTCTTGTGAATCCAGTAAGGCGCTACAGTCTTCCCGGGTAACATGTTTTAAAGTCTTATTATTTTAATGTTCAGAAAGTTCCTTCTTAGCTTAAATTTATAATTCAGAACTGTTTAAGTATACTACAGAATATCTGTGTGTGCTTGGAAGATGGCTTTGTGCATACATGCATATTCTGGAGCACAGAGCTTTTTGTTCCTTACATGTATATTTCAAATTATAAAAATCATGCAATAACTTTATGGGGCACCCTGTAACATATAATAATTTAAACCATCAATGACATTTACTTACATTGGACTTCAGATTGATTTTAAACAGTTTTAACAGTCTTGCTTTCTATAAAGTCAGAGAAAAACCTTTGAGGGTTTTTATCTTAAACTTTTCTTTGGTTTCATGATGCTTTTATCTTTCTTGCATTTAAGGGATGTGTACTAGCCCTTTAAGGAGACAGCTTGCTGCAATATTGTCCTGTTTTGAACACCATGATATTTTTTTTCCAAAACTTAAAAATGTTTTTGTGATCACCTGGGAATAATTTTTGAGAGTGGAGTAGCTGAGATGTTGAGAAGACATATTTTCAGTCCTGCATTCCTATAGAGAGATAGCTTCACAAAGAGTTTTGTATGTTGTCCATGCTCCTCACTCTGTAGAGTTTGGCTCCTGATTTAGCTGGTCCTTGGTGTAGATGAGCAGGCATAGGTATCTCTAAAGCACACAGACCAGAGAGGTAATTTTAAGTATACACAAGGGCAGTAGGCACAAGGCATCCAGTTCATGGAGGGAGAAATTTGCATGCATATGGTTCCTTGAAAGAAGTTTGTCCCTGTGCCAAAAGCTCAACTTGTAGTCCAGGTGTGGTGCTGCATGCCTTTAACCCCAGCACTTGCATGGTAAAGGGAGGAGGCTCAGGAGTTCAAGGTCATCTTTGGGTACATATTGAGATAGGGGCTGGTATAGGCTACATACAACCCTAGAATAGAAATAAAACAATCAAAAAACAGCCCAGCGTTAACAGCTCCCACCTGAGTGATGAGTCCTAGAAATGGATGAGGTTATGTATTTTCTCATCTGCTGAGGCTACAGGGAATTGAGAGCTTGTTTTATTGTTTTATTAGTTTCTTTGTGCATATATACTTGAACAGGAGTCTGTGTGTGTGTGTGTGTGTGTGTGTGTGTGTGCGCGCGCGCGCGTGAGAGAGAGAGAGCATTTTCCAGAGACTAACATTGTGTTATGTACTTGATGTTTGTTAAATTAGAAGACTTGGATGTTCTTACATTCATGCTATCTTTCACTGAAAATGTCAATGAGCAGAAATGGGGTGAATCTTTAGGCTGTGCTTTAATGAGTTAGTGATATGAGAAGGCAAAGGGTTAACAAGTTAGAAAAGACTGTCCTGTGTACTCTCTCCAGCCAGCCAGATTTACAGACTGTTGGTGGATGTTGGAATAAGGTCAATAAACCCTGTCAGTCATGCTTGAGCTCAGTAATGTCATGCTGGTCAGGTGACCAGCAACATTTCTGAGACTTGTGACATCTGAGCTTCTCTCTGGTTCTTGTCCCTTATATTTTTCCTATGCTATACATGAAAACAAGGAAAATATGGGGTAGGGAGTACAAAGGAGGAATAGGGGTATTAAGCAGTGTAAAAGACTGGAATTAGGGGAGCCACAAAAACAATCTTTGTCTGAAATTGCCACAATGTAATCTAATGCATATGATAATTTTCCAAAAACAAAAATACTATCTTTTTAAAAAACTGAACATATAGGCTTAAAAAAAATTAAATGTCAAGGAAGAGGAAGAAGAAAGGTGATTTGAGAGGAAGAACAGGAAGAGGAAATTCAACTGATGCAAAGGTCCCAAGTCTACACTGAGGGATGTGAGGACTCCAGTGAGAACTATTATATTATATACCCAAGATTTGCTAACTTGGAAGAGCCAAGACATTCTTACATTTGCAAAAGTCAACTATATAAGATAGAATGTAGTCTGATTGACATATAAACATTCACTAAGAATTTACATACCAAAACACAATATTAATACTCTTTAAATATGTACACTAAGAAAAAGGAAATAGCACAGTACTCTAGGCTATTAAAGAGATCAGTTGCTATTTCTACTCAAACAATTAATTTTTAATGATATTAGGAGATAAAAAGAATGTGGAGTATTTTCTATGTTAATATACTGATGATAGGAGAATAAATAGAAAACCTCTCTCTCTAAAAAAAAATTCAGCACATAGTGTAACAATAATCATATAGCCAATGATCTAGCAATGGTATTTTTTTATTTTCTATATTTTTTATTTATATTCCCAATGATTTCCCCTTTCCCGGTTCCTCCCTCCCTGAAAGTCCCATAAGCCCTCTTCCCTCCCCCTGTTCCCCATTCAACCCCTCTCGCTTCTCTGTCCTGGTATTCCCCTACATCCAATCTAACAATGGTAATTTTATTGGCTGGTAACAAATTGCTCATCATCTCCTTAATGCAAAAACTGTTAGCATCTTGTATGTTAATGACCAAATGATATTAGGTCCATCCAAGAAACAAAGTGTATGCATACGTTCAAAAAGGAATAGTCCTATATATTAGGTGTAAAGTTCTCCTGGATGCCATTTTGAAAAGATGGATAAAAGGGAACTTCTAGTTGAATCTGCAGAGAATTTCCTTAAATGAGTTCTGTTGAAATTGTACTGCATAATGAAATGATGTGTAAGATTGGAAAATGGACTTCCAGACATAAACAGACAAGAAAGCATATTACATCTGCAAAGCATGATGTCCAAATCCATCATGTCTTATCCAAAATGGGTCAGGAGGAAAAGAGAGCTAATTACAGGACAATAGATTGAAGTTTTCTTATTCAGAAAGATGAACTGAACAATGGAATGCTACCATATAAAGAAGGGTCCTTTTGCTATCTAATCTGACAAAATCTCCAATCCAGCACAAAGACAATGGCCCTCTTCCCAATGCACTTGGCTATGGTACAGCATCTCTATCCAGCCTGAAATGTCATTTAGCAATGCACCTAGATCAGCCTGAATCCTTCTTCCTTTTGCTCTGACCATAGGGGCCTCCTCCCAACACTCTTCAACCATACCCAACAAGGCATTGCTTTTTGCTGGTCCCTCCCCTTGGTCCCCCTGGCCACCATACCCTGCTATCCTTTAAGATTTCATCCAGTTCCTACCTTCTCCATGAGACTTTATGTCACCTTCTTTCTAAAGGTCAACATTCTGCCCCCATAATTCTCTTCTCATTATATTTACTGTTTTCTGACAGGGCATATGTTTTACTTGCATATCTTCCTCATGGTTAGTCATGGTAGTTGGAATATAAAATACAGGAACATAGTGAGTTTGATGATGATTGAATGTGTGAACACAAATAACAATTGAAGGAAAGATGGTGGGCACTAGATATTTGTTGAGCAATCGAGTGAACAAAGAAGAAATAATGTTAGATTTAAGACAAATAATGAAACGTACACTGCTTTTTTATAGGAAAGGCTAGAAAACCTCCTCTACCCCTCTCATCTTCATTCCCTCTTTGAGTCATCTCATATACACATGTATTCCTGCATTCTACCCTCAAGGTTAGTCTTAGTCACTACTTTAACTTTTATCTCACAAACAAACAAAACTCTTTCTTGAGTAACTTTTGTTCTCTTCACTTAAGAAACACCGACCTCCTACAATTAAATATCTATCACTTTATTGGTAAACAATCTTCAGTCTAGAGGCCAGGTATCCCAGCCCTTACCATAGTGTGGCAGCTCCAAAAAGGAGGGAGGGCAGATGAGCTATCCATGGCTGTCTTCCAGGATCACTTCCTGTTGTCTGGGATGACTTCCATTGTCCATCCCACCAAACCTCCTCTCTCCTCATTGTTTGGAATTGCATTATTTCAGATACTTCACTTAGTAACTCCCCACAACCCCCAGAAAGCCATATCTGAATTATAGATTTCTATTTCCCAGAAAGCCATCTCTAAATACAGGCTTTAGCATCTACTGACAAATGACTACAACTTAGGGATCTCATTTCCTCTTCTCTCCTGGATTCACACACACTCATTCATCTCCTCGATGTGAATGCCTTAGAGTTCAACAGGTCCAGACAATCTCTGCACCCTCTCTTGTACAGTGTGGGCAGCGTTGGTTGACATAATTCACCTCTACCCTATGGTCCCTCCTTGTCCAGGGTCACTAGTCCTGAGAACTCCACTTCTTTAGATCCCCTGGCTGGTGACTTCCTCTCAACTGTTTTCTCAACCTCAGTCATAATTGATTGTCTTCAACTTGAAAGGCTGCAATCACTTCTTCCCCGGTCCTTCTGCTTCTCAACTCTAGTACATTCTTAAGTCTGTTCTTAGGATGAGCACAGACAGGCTGTTGGCATGCTAGAGCACCTGATACAACTCCCTCTTCTTTAACACTCCAAGGTTTTGCACTCTGTTAGCCTCAATGACACTGTACCCATTCCCACACGCACAACTCCTGCTTCTGTGAATTTACCTCCCTTGCAACTGTGATTGAACTCTACCCATTTAATGGGCTAATGATCCTTCCATATCCCTATACCTTTGTACAAATTGTAGCCTATGCTTGGAAATTTCGGTCCCCTCTCCCAACTTAACACATTTCTGGTCATCCTACATACCTTTCTCAGCTTTCCCAATGAGCTATCTCTTAATACTCTACCACTACTGTCTAAGATACAGCCATATTAAAGCACTTTTTCTGTCCATTCAGATATTTATTTCTATGTGTATCTTACTCGTTTCCCTGTCACATTTCTCAGTATCCTCGACAAAGAGAAGTAACTCAGATTGTTCCTTAAATGAGTGAACACGTTGTTTGAATGCTTTCCTGTGAAGGTTTATTATTGCTGAATCTTCCAGCATGAATGGTTTGACTCCGGAGATGTGTCTGACGCTAGCAAGCCTTTTGTAAGCTAGTGTGTACACAGCCTTTGTTGTTTAGTTTTGCCATAATAAAATGCTTATGTTGCTGGACATGGATAGAGATGCCTGTTTCTGTTTAGGCTCTTCTCTAGTGTGCCCACACCTGGAAGGACACGATAGATTAGGAGACCTTGCAGGTGTACAGGCCACTTCAGCTTCAATGATCAGCAACATCAGAACGGATGTAAGCAACAGGCTTCTTTCTTTTTTGAACAGTAGCCCACTTGTGTTTCCATAAAATTACAGTATTCTTGACAGTATCCTTCACTTTTCTTGCAGTTGACAATTTGGTAATTTGATTCAGCCTCTGTAAAAAGGAATGTCCAAATGAATATCATAAGATTATGCCAAGAATAAGTCAGGGGTCATTTCTAAAGTAAGGCTATCTTCATAAAAGAGGATAGGAGCAGTGCAGCTGATGGTCCTGCGCCAACAGTATGAGACTCTGAGGACAGGACCTGAAGAATATGAGTTAGTTACCAGAGGCCCCTGAGTATAGCTCCAATATTGGAGCTTGTACAAAAAAAGGGGGAATGAAGGATCCTAGGGGCTCAGAATGTATGGACTGATAGTCACCTGACCCTCTGGAAAGTCCCAGGTAGAGTGCAAATGCATGTTATACTTGCTAGCCAATAGATTTAAAGGTCAATATGCTTAGCCAATAAGTTTGAACTGTAACGTTGCTGATGTAACCTGTGAGCCTAAAAAGCAGAGATTATGACAGGGTAAGGAAGCAGTTAGAGTTGGTGGGACTGTATCTACTGAATATCACCAGGAATTTGCCAGTATTCAATTGTCTTCTGTGTCCACTGACCCTTGTCTCTGAGTCAGAAATGACTGAGATTAAGGGCATTTCAGGAACTACCAACTCCTTCGGGCTTTGTGGATTTGGAGCTGGCTCATGGGGACAGAGAAGAAACCTGGATATGACCAGAAGAGTTCAGAAGAATGCTTGGGCTTGTGCTACTTTGCCATTCCCTTGTCCCCACTGGAGCTGGCAAACAGCTCAGCCTGTCCTCTGCCTGCTTCCCCAGGAAACCTGCCAGAACTTCATCTGACACCCAGAAATTAGCAAGTATTCAACAAATTCCAATTGAGAAAATGACCTTCAAGGCTGGGGGAACAAGGAACTGGGTAAGAGGAGTAGTGTCTCCTCTGGTTACTGCTTGAATCAAGTAGGACATTACCATAGTGAAGTTATACAACTCACCTCTTGGCCCCTCAAGGCTCCTAACATTTTGAGTCCCTCAAGGATCCAGTTTCAGCAGAGGCTGCAGGGTCTCCTGACTTTCCTGACATCTAGGGAAGACTGAACGACCTATGCCATGTCTTCACAAGCAGTGATGCTCACCTCATCTGGTCCACACACATGCACTCATCCCCATCTCCCATCACACGCGCTCGGTATTTCCCAAGTGGATGAACTTGCCTTGTTCTGGGGTGCTTGACTTACCATTGTAGGGCGGGGTACGCGGAAGAAAGCGTTTTACTCTGTGATGCAACAACTGAGACCCATTTACTCCTTGGGCAGGAAATTCGTCTTTGGGGAAACTCGGGGATTCAGTGGCTAAGTGGTTAATGGACGAGGCACTCGACAACCCTGCTGAAATTAAGGATATTTAGAATCTCTATTTAGCAACCCAAAAGGATGGGATGAGTCTTAACAGTGAGTGAGGCTTGACAAGAGGTTGAAATGAACTGCGAGGGATTCACACATATTCTTTACCTATGTATTTATCCACGTGTATGTATGTGTGGGAAAATGGAAAGAGTGGCATGTGAAGAAACATGCCAGGAACAATAGGTGCCTTAACAACAACGAGCTCAACCTCTGTCATGAACACCATAAATGCACTTGCCAAGATCCCTAAGACTAAGCCTCAATGTTGTCTGTATAACATAGAAGGATGAGGCGGAGTTCTTCCTCTTGGAAAACTAAAGCCACCAACACATCTGAGATCCCACCTCACTGACTTCTCCCCAAAGGTCCCATTAGGAAAATGTGCTACAGGGCACACTGATGTCTTACGGCTGCCCTAGACATCCATACCTAAAGAGACAATGGCAGAAAGAGCCTGGGCTAAGCCATGTTTCTGCTTTACCTGGAAACAGCAGGGCCACAAGGAGGAGGCTGGCAAAGGAAGGAAGGAGTCTCAGTTTCATGGCTGTGGAGGGGACAGCAGGCAGTGAAGGGCCCTAGGTGGGTGGGCAGCTGCTGTGGGCTCTCTTATAGCTGAGCCCAGGAGTGTGGGCTGGGAGCCTCCAGACAGGGTGCACAGCCACAAAGGTCAAGAGAAGATGAGTTACTTCCCCCAGTGTTCCCAGAACAAACTTTTGAGTTATGTGGATTTGGGGTTTTTTCAGGAAGTAAATGATATGCCTGAATGCTTTGCGTAGGCTTAATGAATAAGAGAATCCATGAAGCTAAATTAATGAAAGGCAAAAATAAATGTGTTTAGCACCTCAGCAGCTTCCGTAATTACTTTCCAATAGCTTCAACATAAGACTACAATGATGATTCTGTGTTGTCTGCAGAACGTTTATCTTAGTGGAACACCATTGTACATGAAAACATAAGACACACCGGCCAGGCAGGGCTCCAGGTAGTCGGATGGTTGGAAAATATTCACACTGTTCTCTCTTCTCTTGTTCAGTCTCTCTGGGTTCTCCCCCCTCCCTTCTCCTTCATCTCCTTTGACTCTCTTTCTTTTCATTTTAAGTTAGTTGAATCATCTTCACTTTTTTCCCTTTCCTTTCTCTTACCCCTGGCACCTCCTGGTGATGCCATTAGATCCAATTCAGTTCTGCAGAAAAATGTCCTCGAGTTGAGGTCAGGCTTTCTCCTGGAGTGCTGACCACACATGAAGCTCTTCTTCCTTTTCTCCCCCATTTTCTACCCAGGCAGGTGCTTTGTCTCACTATATTTTCCCAAGCATGCACATCCCTGGAAGCATGGTTCAGACTAAACTGAGAAGCACAGGCGTTGGGTCGAGAGTTATTTAATCATGAAATACCCTATGTGTTTTGCTCAGGGAATAATCCATGACACTAGCACTTTCAGTTTTGAATGTATAAGGTTATTACGTATAGAGCAACCAAGAATAAAAGGAAAAAAGAAAAAACAAGCAACAAAAAGACAATAGAGTGTTGGAGTAGACACGTATACACCATCCTGCAAAAACTGTCTGGGGTAGCTCCAGCCTCCAAAACTTTCAGCTGGAGGGTGTGACCAGGAGGATCCCAGGCAGCGCATCTCCTGGGTGAGACTGCCCCTCTGGTCCCCATGGTTCTAAGGGCTCCTTCTGCTTTAGGACTTGCTCTGGAAATGGTAGTGTGACCCATAAAGATTTCTAGGTTCCATATAAACTTCATAATCTATTGTAAAATGAGTCAACTACCCTGACTCAAGCCTTGGTGGATACAGACACCCACAGCCAAACAGTGGATGGAGCTTGGGGACTCTGTATGGAAAAATAGAAGGAAGGAATGAGGGTGGGCTCGGAAGGGGATGGGAACTCCACAGGAAGACCAACAGAGTCAACTAACCTGGTCCCTTGGGGATCTCAGAGTCTGAGCCACCAACTAAAAAAGATTCACGGGCTAGACCTAGGCCTCCCTGCACATATGCAGCAGATTTGCAGCTTGTTCTTCATGCAGGGCCTGAACAACCAAGACGGGCTATCCCAAAGGCTGTTGCCTGTACGTGGGATACGTTCTTCTAGCTGGGCTGCCTTGTCTGACCTCAGTGGAAGGGAAAGCACCTAGCCTTAGAGATTTGTTTGGAGGGGGGTATGCAGGGGGCTCCCACCAGCTCAGAGGAGAAGGGGAAGGGGAGGGGGAAGGATTGTGGGAGAGACTGGGAGGGGGCAGTGAGTGGGATGTAAAGTGAATCAGTAGAAAGAAAGAAATTTAAATTTAGAAAAAAAAAAAGCAAACCAACAGTGGTGGGGGGAGGGAGAAACCTGAAGAAGTGGCTCAGTGGTTAAGAGCACTGACTGCTGTCCTGAGTTCAAGTTCCAGCAACTACATAGTGGTTCACAACCATCTGTACTGGGATCTGCTGCCCTCTTGGGGTGTGTCTGAAGACAGTGACAGTATACTCACATACATAAAATAAATAAATCTGTTTAAAACAAATAAGCAGGATTCTAAGGGATAATCATAAAATATAATAAGATAAAACAAGACTTAACACATCTGAATTGGACAAAACAAATAGAAGGGACAGGGTCCAAAGAAGGCACAAGAAATAGAGACCTGTGCATTTGCACTGAGAACACATAAAAACACTTCACTGGAAACAGAACCATGTACATGAAGGCTCTGCCTCGCCCACTGGTGTATCAAGAGCAGACAGAGAGCAATGAGGACAGGGAGTGTTCATGTGTATGAACCACACACTGCATACTGCACCCACACCAAGATAGCTCGGAGGACGAGGCAAGGTGAAAGGGGAAGGAGGGAAATTAATTTAGAAAGGTGTAGGATTCCGAGGTCAGAGAGCAGAAGACAGAAGGCAGGAAGGGAGGCTAAGGGAGGCTGGGAAGAGGAAGGCGACAGAGGCAGGTGGGATAACAGAACCCAAATACTAGCCAGATGCATGGAATGAGTCCTGCTGCTGGACGGTACTGTAGCGTGACTGAGCTTCACAAAACTCAATTGTGTGTTCTATGAAGAACTAGACGAGAAATGCTCTAAGGTTCCTGACCTCTCAAAAAGTTAATGTTGAAAGGGAAAGAAGTGCTAGCCACCCTAACTAGCACACAAGCCATCATATACCTGACTCAAATTAGTACCCTATACTGACAAAAATATATACAACTCGTATGCTGATTTGTTTTAACTTATGTTTTATTCTCTCACACAATGCAAACTCCCCTCCCTTCTCTCCTCCCCTGCCATGTCCCTGCTTCTTCCCTCTCACAAAGATCCACTGCCCCTTTATTTGCCTTCAGAACAGAGCAGAGCAGACATCCCAGTAATATTACCCTATGTGTGCTGATTTTTAAAGAGTATGATTTGGGAGTCACAAGACGTGGATATACTTCTCACGGGAATAGTGCCATTCCTCCCTGTGGGTTTGGTTCTTTTGAAGTAATTTCTTGTCACAATAAACTCCGTTGGCCTTTGTCACATCTCAATAGTGAACACATTCCCTTAACCTGCTGATGAAGCAGCTCCACTCCCTCCCAACTCCTCAATTTCCAGCTCTCTCTGTTTTAGCTCATTGGGAAAACCCAGAGCCTCACTTGTTTTTTCCTAGAGAATATGCAATGCAAATAAAGCCCATGAAGTCCTTGTGCCTATGTTAGCACCTTGCAAACAAAGCTGAAGGGTAAATAAAAAACCCATGTGAACACTGACTTCACTCACCTGAGTCTCACCCAAGATAAACTTCTGAGCCCAAGCTAGGCTAATACTCACATTCAAGATTTTCAGGATTTAATGGGAGGAGTGTTTGTGACATTTCTGTGGCTGTAACCAAAAAGCGGTCAAAAAACAGCTTGGGGGAGGAGAGGTCTATTATTGTGGCTCACAGTAGGAGTGGTTCTATCCCAGCAGGGTGGGGAAGATGTGGTAAAATCTTGGCAGAGGAGGCATGCTGGCCGCTGGACTTCTAGGAGCAAGAAGCAGAGAAGAAATCTAAGGGCTCTCCCTTTGTGACCACACCCTCCAGCAGCTCTACCTCCTAAAGCATCTGCCACCAGGTAGAAAACAAACATCCAAACGTATGAACACATGAACCTGTGTGGACAGGGCACATTAAATCTGTCACACAAGGCAAGAAAGCTGAAGAGCCTGTGTTGGAAACCTTGCCTTCTGCACGCTGCCATTTTCCAGTAGAAGCCTGGATGAAGAATCTGGTCACCCACAATCCCCTCTGCCAGTCTTCAAGTTCTCTTTCTCATCATCCTCCTCCACCTCCTGCCCCACCGTGCTTACGTTTTAATCTGAAAAGCATGCAGACCCAATTATCCTCTTCCTCTTCTTCCTCATCTCCTCCATCATCATCATCATGCTCCCCTCCCCTCCTTGTCCTCTTCCATCTGCACTCCTCCTCTCCTTTCCTCATCCTCTTCCTCCTCTCCTCCTTCATCATCATCATCATCATCATTGTCATCTTGCTCCTCACCTCCTCCTTCTCTTCCTCCTTCTACACTCCTCATCTCTTCCTTTCCCTTCTCCTTCTTCTTGTATAATGTAATCATTTGGGGTCTGTTTTTTCTTTTCTTTTTTTTTTTAGGGGGATGACTGAATTTTTTAACAAAAATAAAATATAATAAGATAAAACAAAGTCTATCATATCAAAGTTGGACAACCCAAGTCAACAAAAAAATAATAGAACCCTATGAAAAGGAACAAGAATCAAAGACCCACTCATTCACAGATTAAGGAATCCTATTAAAGTACTAAACTGAAAGCTATAGTATATACTATGCACAGGACCTGGGGCAGACCTGTGTAATTGGAGATGGCACTGACCAAGAAGCTCTCTGACCTCAGAGAGAGGGAACAAAGAAGGTTCAAATGATGGTGGACACGGAACAGACTAGACAGGAAGCCTGAGCTTCCTGGACTATATATGTTATCTACTCAAAAGTGAGAGCCATGCATCAGAGAAGGACTGTGAGGAGCTTTCGGGTATTCAGTACAGAAGTTCAAGCCAAAACCTAGTTGCTGTGGTTTGTAAGCTATCAGTGTCCTGCATATACAGCAAGTAGTGAGTGATCGGTAAGTGACAGACAAATCTGAAGCTACAAATCCTCGATAGGGTCAGTGAAATTTACCAGGGCTGATCGCATGCCACAGGGTGCACACCTGTACATAGATGCTGAGCCTTGAGGGAATGCGAGGGGCCACATTTTCTCAGCACACCACATTCACCGGCTCCCAGTGTTACCTAGCACTCTTGTCAAAGACCAGCTTTGACATCCAGGGTAAACTGAGACTATAGAGTTGGCAACTGACTGGGGCCACTGAGATCCTCCCTGGTTTGGCTGGGGTCCTTAGAGTTGGTGACTGATCACTCAGTCTTTTCTCTGAGGGGAAAAAAAACTAGATTCCCTGGGGCCAGTACTCCCTGTGACCAGCAAGAGACTCTGAACTCTTTGAACTTTGGGGGACGGGGTGGCAAGAAAAAAAAAAGAAAAAAAAAGATGGAGGAATCTGTTCCAGCAGCAATGTCTAAAAGAGATCAAGCATCATTACTGTGAGTGCCAGGGATACAGCCCAGGGAGGGGCTGGAAGCCCCCTTCGAGTTTTCACACAATTCTTAGATTAAGAGGATTGTGCAACAAGCAGAACAAAGAACCACAACAGCATGAAGTCCTCAGGACACACAGTCCTCAGGGCTCTGCTTCTCCAAAGAACACCCATCATGGTTGTACTAACCAATGGGCTCCATTCCATGAGCTCTAAGACTGTTTGTTATCCCTTCTGTATGACAGGACACACTCTTCCTCCTCAGAGCCTGGGAACTCTGCTGGGTGGCAAGGGAGGGAAGAGCTCATGGAGTTAACACTGCTGGTTTGTTTTTGGCTCAGCTGGATTTGGTGAATAGTTCTGTGTTGATGATGTTTCTGTTGCTGGAACAGAGCACCACAGGGAGGTTGAGGAGGAAAGCTCTCCTTGTTTACTGGTCCAGAGGGATGAGAGTCCATGATAGACAGCGGGGAGCAGAGCATCAAGGAGCAGGCGTGGCAGCAGGAGCAGGAAGCTAAGGGATCACATCCTTGTCCTCACATACAAGCAGAAAGAGCAAACTAGAAGAAAGGCAAGGCTAGGAGTTCTCAAAGCCAGCTTCCACATGGACTTCCTCCAGCAAGGACGCTCTCCCTAGAGCTCTTCAAAAGGCTCCAACTGGGAACCAAGTGTCCAAATGCCTGAGCGGATTCAAAGCACTAACTCCAAGAGAGTTATTTCTGTTCAGTGTAGTAGAGAGTTCTAGAGCAGGAATTAGCGATGCTTCCAGGACCACGTGTTAGCACAGGAGCCAGAGTTGCTAGCATCTGACTCTAACCTCGGAATTTCCTCAGTGGGTTCAACCAGGACCTACCATTTTTGTTATCAACAAACTGTCATTTTTCCAGTCAACTCAATGTGTTCCTCTAAATTTTGATATTATGACATGATAGGTCAGAGAGGGTCATACTTAGGGTACAGAGAAAAGCAGCTCAGAAGGACGCAGATGGGAAAGAGCATCTCATTTCCACAGATCAACTACACCTGGATCCACACTTCAGCACAGAACAGATAATGAGTCTCATCGCCCAAAGCCTAAGAGCAACCAACACCTAAACAGGTTCCTAGGGTTTGCCAATGCTGGCCAGGAATCCAGAGCAGCACCTGGATGAGTCTCTAGAGCCCATAGACATAGAGGATCCCTGAGCCCTGCCTTGTTTGGTTTCTTGTGCTCTCTCCTTAAATCTAAACTTCATTACAGGACGTAGGTAGGTGGATTATGGTGCCCAATGTTCTGTTATTCAATGAAGGCAATGAGGTATGCTATGGTTGAAGTAACTTGCTTAATCTCTCAGGGTGTGTTCCCCAAATTCCATCATCTTCAGCTGTGTGGATTTGTAGCCGAGAGTCCCTTCTTATCTGGAGGAAGTAAGAGACACAGCTGAGAACAGCACACAATAGTGCTTCAGTTGCTAGAGAGAAGAGAAGCAGGTGAAGGGTCTCCCCCAGCACAGAGAAGAGAAGGACTTATAGACAGTGTGTCTTCAGGATACTGAAGCCATTCCAGGCCAGCATTGCTTGGCAAGCACACACCAAGACACAGGGTAAGGGAATATTTACAGGAGGACTTAACAGTTGTGAGCTAAGTGTTTAGGGCAGGGAGTGTTACTCCATGGAAACCCCCTATCACTTACTCATTTCTTCACCTAAAACAAAAGCCACACTAGATGATGTCTAAGATGCTGATGATCACTAAGACACTAAAGATCTCTAAGATGCTATCCCTGAGAGGCATTTAAAATCCAGCCTTTCATGATTCTATTCAGATTTCCATTCTGTTTCACTTAAACTGACATCTAATGGCTAACCATAAATTTTACTGAGGAGTATCTTGTAGAGGAAAGTGGATCAGGTAAATAGGATTAATGCCCACTATTCTGTATAAACCTCTGAATCAAAAATAAAGAAGTAAAAAAATGCATCATGACAAAGAACAGTGGTGTGGTGTGTGAAGGTCATGAATGCCAGCATGACGTGTCAGTGCAGTTTGGGAACAGAGAGCATGTGAGGTAAGAATAGCAATGGCCGACACTAAGCCTATGCTTGGGGGTTGTCCCAAGTGACCATGGTGTGGGGACCAAGAGTGACCAAACCTGAGAAGTCATTGAAATTGTCTTTCCAGAGAACAGAGGCACTGGGATTTGACTCCCACCCCTGTCCACAGGCAAGACATGCAACAGTTAGATGCCTGCATTTGCCATTAGGCACCATTCCTGATCATTTTACCTTTGGAAAAATTAATGGAGTGTCTCAGAGAAAGTATAAATGCCTGGCCTTGAAAGTCGACATCCTTGAACAAACTCTCCGCACCCTGGATCACAGATCAGACAGCAGCACTGTGCACCTTAGCTGGAGGGAGCACGTGCATGTCCTCAGAGCAGCTGTTTATAGCCACTCCCCCTTAGGCAGTGACGGACTCATCACCAAATCACCTGGTTGGAGACTGCAATGAGCAAGAGCTAGACAGGAAATAGAATTGATCTCTAAGGTACCTTTAAGGTAGGAAAGAGGATAAGAGGGAGAGAGAACATTGAGTCTGTGTCTTAAATCCATGATATAAGTTTATACTTATGAATAGATTGGGGAGATGGGACCAAGTCAAGAAGGCCTCAGGATTGGTGAAGAGAGACTTCCCCCCCACCCCCAGAGAAGGATGGGCACACATCAGCGGCTGTGCCGCAGCCCTCTTCCATAGTGTGCTTGTGAACCAAGAGGGAGCGGTCCGTGGGCCAGCCCATATCATTCAGCAAATGCGTGTCAGGTGGAAGTTGCCTGGAGTGCTTTTCACCATAGACACGGGGGAATCAGTGGGAATCAGAAGCACTAGGGTGAACAGCCTTGAAATCGTGTCGGTAATGGACTGAAGTTGAATCTGTTTGACTGTGGAAGGGGACAAGCCCTGGAAACACAGAATTCTAGTTCATGCTGTAGTGGGCAGTGGTACCGACTCTCATCTCCTGCCATTGTGGAAGGGAATGTTGGGTTGGAGGAAAGGTGTTGTTTTTAAGTATATGTTTAATAAAACATCAGTGTCATTAGTGTGTGTGTGTGTGTGTGTGTGTGTGTGTGTGTGTCTGCACACACATAGGAAGACACATACACAATATCCACAGATGAATGTGATAGCTAGTGCAACAAAGAAAACAAAATCAAGAGTATACAAGTGTAGAATAAATTGCTCAACAGCCACATGTTTCTATAGTTCTGTAGTTTTCTTGCTATTTCTTTCTAGTTGTGTTTCAAATGATAAGACACAGGAAATTATTTCTGAGTTTTTGTATTTGTGAAAAATTGTTTTATGTTCTAATTATCATCTGTTTGGACAGAGTTTCTGGGGGCTGCTGAGAAGAGTCTGTTCTGAAGTTGCTGGATGGGTCAGTCCGTACGTGACTTGATCCATGGCACAGTTTAACCTTGCAGTTTCTATTTTAATTTTCTCGTCTGGATGGTTCATCTGTTGATGAAATTCAGTGTTGAAATCACCCACTGTCACTGTGTTGGACCTGTCTGCCCTGTGAATTCACTGTACTCATCCTATGGCATTGGGTGAAGTAAAGTTCCATGCATTTATTGACAGTGATTATATCTTCAAGACCGTATACCTAGATTATCCCCATTATTAATGTATACTGAGTCTCCTTATGCCTTCTCATTTTGTCTAAAATCTTCTCTGTCACATTAGTCTTTTAGATAGCAAATGGTCTTATATTTCTTTATAATCCAGTCAGTCTCTTTTAACCTGGGAGCTAACCCTGATTACACACAGGGTTACATTTAATAGGTTTTTACTAATGTATCTATATTAGATATCTGCTGACTACTGAGTTAATATAACCCTGTCTGATTCTTTTCTTTGTCTCAATTCTTAATCTGTTCTTTCATGAGAGTTGGATAATTTGTTTTCTGAGCTCATGTGTTTGTGTTCCTCTTTCCTGTCTGGGGACATATTCCCTGTGTGTGTCTCCTGTAGTGCCGGCTTTGATACATGTGTATCGTGGCAGGTCTTCATATCTCCCTTGACTTTAACAGTAGGCTCTGGCAGTCTTTGGGGGCAGTTCTGGGGTTTCAGGGCTTGATCTAGGTCATTTCCCATTCTCTCACCTACTGTTCCTGCTCTTATTGCTTCTCGTTTCTGAATTCGTAAGAATCCAGCCCTTCTCTCTCACAATGGTCAATATTCTCTTTTTCTAAATCCCTGGCATTCTAACTACAAGGTGATATGGATTTGTTCATTTCTGGCCGTGATTACTTGAATTCTAAAAGTCTCCTATGCTAATATGTCATTTCTTTCCCTAAATTTAGGAGATCACCTTCTATAATATTATTGACTAAATTTTCTGGGCTTTTAGCCAGTAGTTTGCTTCTCTCCTCTCCACCACAGATTCATGCGTGCAATCTCTTACTGATTTTCCATGGGTATTGAATTTCATAGTCATGAATTTTTTTTCGTTACCTAAATGTAGGAATTCTTCAACCTTGCCTTTGATCCCTGGTATCCTTTCATTCTCCAGCCTACTCTATTGACGACGTTCCGTTCTGAGCTTTTCATTTAATCATTGAACTTTGTTCCTATGATTTCTACTTTGTTGTCGTTCTGTTGCTTTTTCAGAATCTCTACGTCTCTGATGAATTTCTCACCCACGTAGTTGATCTCCAACACCAGGTTATGAATTGCCTGTTTTCTTTAGTTTTCTTTTTTTTTTTTTTATGTTTAAATTTATTTATTGTCGTTATTTGAAACAGATTCATATAACCTAGGCTGGCCTCCAATTTGCTCTGACACTGGAGAGGACCATGAGTTCCTGATCCTTCTACTTCAGCATCCTGGATGCTAGGATTATAGGCATGCACCACCATACCTGGGTTTCTGCAGACATTTGTTAAATTGCCTTCCCTCTTGCCCTTAACCAGTTTAAAATAATAGTATTCAGTTCACAGTTGCATTTAGAAGAGCAAGTATTTGCTTAAAACTAATAGTCTTTGTTTAAAAATTAAATAATTTATTTTTAAGAAAATTCAGGCTTCTGTTTTGCTAATTTTTCATATTACTTATTAATAACTTCTTCTTTTAGTTTCTCTGCAAGCAATCGCCTCTTTAATAATGTTTGTTTCTCCTCTGCTGTCATTTCTGGCTTCTCTGTCATTTCCTCTGCCTCCCTGGGAGGCTTTCCTTTTTGCTCAGTATTCTGGATCTGCTTTGCCCTCATATCCTTTCTCATGGACATCAGCTTATCTCTCTTCTGCTTGAGATAATGCTCACGTTGACGTAACTCTTCTGTTCCAAGTGCTGACAAATTTGCTATTGGTCCTTCCATGCTCGCATGTTCTAAGCCAGGTATCTTCAAACCTTTTTGTGTGAGGGAGGAAGTTTCAGGCAACAATTCCATCTTTCTTGCCAAGGTTTGTACTGACTGATTAGCAAAATGCACTTTAACTTCTGAGGGTGGCTGTGCAAAGTGTTCACCATCCCCTTGGGAATTACTCATTTTTGCAGCTTCACTAGTATATACTGGCAGTTCTTCCATTTTAGTGTCTGATGACTGCTTTTTTCGTTTCCTTTCTTCTTCCTGGTCGTATTCTTCTTTTGATTTTCTGAGGACCTCTCTTAGAATTTTCATCTCTTCCTGTTCAAGATCACTGACCACATCTGCACCGTCAGTTAAGCAGTCCGGTAACACACCATTCCTCTCCTGGATTATCCGGATGGCTTGAAGCTGCATTTCAATGTTCTTCTGGACCATCATTGCTT
This sequence comes from Tokudaia tokunoshimensis, assembly GCA_036184795.1. NCBI lineage: Eukaryota > Metazoa > Chordata > Mammalia > Rodentia > Muridae > Tokudaia > Tokudaia tokunoshimensis. The sequence continues at coordinate 49,951,390 of BTHU01000019.1, forward strand.
TAAAGATAGTAAAATCTTCTGCTGCCAACACAGGCTGCAAAATGGCCTGTGAGTTGCGCGTCCTTGCCAGGGGGGAAGCACATGCTTCTTGAAACTGATCTTCATTAATTCCGATTTCTTTGAGGTAACTTTCTAATAGCTTTTCAACCAGCTCTTTGTACTCTTGATGAATTTCTGTATAGGTCAATTTGCTTTCTTCTTCATCATCAAAAACTTCGCATTTCTGCTCCACAAAGTCCAAGATGGGGATAGACCAATCCGGGCCCCGCAGGAACCCAGCGATGCTCTCCACCACCCATTCCACTTCGTCCTCTTCTTCCGCAGCCATCCCGCTCGCACCGGGCGACGCGGACGCCTAGGCCGGATTCCCCCAGCCCGCTCTGGCCTTTCGGCCGCAGGAAACGCTAGTTTTCTGTTTATTTGAATCTGAAGTGAGTTTATTGATCATCTTTTATTTATTTATTTTTAGATTTATTTATTTATTATATGTACATGAGTGCTCTGTCTGCATGTACACCAGAAGAGGGCATCAGATTCATTACAGGTGAATTTTGAGCCACCAGGTTGTTACTGGGAGTTGAACTCAGGACCTCTGAGAGAGTAGCTGATGCTCTTAAATGTTGAGCCATCTCTCCAGCCCTATAGTTCATTTTAAAAAGCAGATTTGAATTCTTTGTCTGTCATTTCACCCCCTGGATGTTTGAATTTAACCATTTCAGAGTTGTGAGCTTTTAGCAGAATCACATTTCCTTCTTTTTGCTATTTCTTATGTTCAAACTTGTGATTTGTGTATTTCTGGGGATCAACTCTGGCTGCTCTATGGGGATCTTGCTAGTGAATGGTTTTCTCTAGAGGAGTTAATTACTTAATCCCTAGTATCTCTCAGAGAAGTGAAGACAAACTGCAATAACATCAAACAAAGTAGCTACAAAAACCAGAGCTACCCAAGGCCAAAGACTAACTACTGGTAACCACAGAAAATCATTCAAGAAGAATGAGAAAAAAGCATCTCATGACAGACAGATGCAAATAAATGCACCAGATAAAAGCAGGAGGAGGAACAACATTTAAGTCTCTTACAATCAAATTAAAGTTTAAAACAATACTAAAATGTAATAAGAAATGGGGAGGTAGGGTGGGGGAGGAGGAGGGAAAGAGGAGAGAAAGAGAGAAAGAGACTGGTTTTTAAATTGACAAGGAACTAGAGACGTTTCTTCCTGGGCCTCAAGTCATGGAATTTTCCAGTCTGGAGCGGTAGAAGTTATCTGGCTCTAGTCTTCCCCAATGTTCTACATAAGACTGCATGGGGGCTGAGCGCTGAGCCAGTGTGGGCTGAGCGCTGTGCCTGTGTGGACTAAGGCAGAAGCTTCATATCTTCCCACACCAGAACCCCTGCTGACCCCAGAGAGCTTCACAGCCTGGGCTCTTGGCTCAGAGGCCCTCAGTTTGTTTACCCAGAGTGAACAAAGGCCCAAGCCTGTGGCTGTGGTTTCATCCCCTCCACACCACCTGTGAACCAGCATTGGCGAAGGGGGCTGTTTCTCACCTCTCTGTGTATCCTCTCTGTTTCTCGGCTGTTGTATCGCCTGGGTTTCTTTCTAACACAAGTGTTGACAGTGTGCACATGTGTGAGCATATACATTGAGAGTGTAAATGTATTGTCTCCTCTCATCACCTTCCACTCTTGCACACTTCTTCTTCCCAAAAGGAGTCCTTCTTATTTTCATGTCCTACTGTTTGTGGATGTGTGTGCAGGTAGCTGCAGCTGTGTGTTCATGGTGTAATTGGTGTGTCATGTAGAGAAGACAGCATTTCTAAGACCCTCCCCATTCTCCACCTCTTACATTCTTTCCACTCCCTTTTCTGTGATATTTCCTGGGACTTGCAATGAGTGATACTGATGTTCCTGCTTAGGATAAGTCATATATTCTCTGCAGTTTGACTACTCATGAGGCTCTGTATTAAACACTAACCACTGTACACAGATGATTCTCTGACCCAAGTTGAGAACAGCATTGGTGTACCACATAAGCATAAATATTTAAGGGCAGTTTGGTAGCACATCCATTTAGCATGGCCTAGGGAGTAAGTTCCTTCCTAGATTTGATAACTTCCCCAGTCATAGATTTCCAGTACTAGGTAGGTTTTTATATCTTTCCATGGTGGCATTCAATCAGAGGGCAATTCCTTTCAAAACAGCCATGCCACTATTGTGCCCATGGGAGCATCTTGCCTGTAGTTTTTTTTTGTTTGTTTGTTTGTTTTTTAAGATTCACTTTTTATGAGAACATGGAAGCTGTCTACAGGCTCATTTCTCCAAGTATCCAATTCTCTCTTCCTCCCATTTGGTTGAAGCAATTCTAAGCTATTCTAGTACCCTTGTTTTAGGAGAAATAAATATCATGTAACTTTGGGATAATTGCCTCTCAAATCTATAGAAGAAAAGCAAGTACAGAGGGATCATGGAGTTTAGGTGGCTACTCTTGGCCTTCTGAGAGAAGCTGACAAGCTGAAGAAAACCAGCCATTTATTTCCACTGAAGCATCTGCTTCCAGCAGGTGCCACAGCACAAAGACAAAGCTAATTCATCCCCAAGTCTTCATCTAGCCCGAGTCTTCATCCGACTCATGGTCCTTGCTCCATCCACAGGGCTGGACTGTCACACAGCACTTTAGATTCTTCTGGCAGAGAGCAACGAGTTCTTCATCCTTCAGACAAGATTCTCTGCATCTCCCATTGATCTTGCTGCATTTCTCATAAAAAAAAAGGCATTCTTGGCTTCACAAGAGAAGAAAGGCTAATTCTGTTTCACAAGTGGCTAATTGCTATCTGTGATTGTTGTCTAACATCAGCAACAATCTCTTTACAGCTGTGTCTTAGTTCCTTTAGACTCCAGTAGATGAATTGTTTGCAGAAACATTTTGTGTGTGATAACCCCATCTTTTGTCATACAAGGTGAAAAAGCACATGGAGTTAGAGAACACCTGAGTAGTTTTGATTAGGAATTTATAAGACAGAAACTAACATTCTTTTATACAAATATACTAGAAAGAAGATTACCAACTCAGCTCATAAACACTTTCACACCCTGGAACTTCCCTTACATACTTTCAAAGATTGCTACTCAGGAAGAGTTGAGAGCAAGATCTAAGTCTGGGGAGATGGCTCAAGACTGGTATTAAAAGTGGAATTGCATACAATGGACAAAAGCTTAATAGAGAAGACACAAAATGAAGAGGCCTGGAGTATATCCAATTCACAGTGACAACCCAGGAAGATGGAAGACAAAGAACATCCTTGTCCACGGGTTTCTGATGGGCCATCACAGAGACCCAAGTATGGAAAGAGATCTGACTTCTCTATCACATTCCACCGAAATTCCACTGTAAAGTCAGACACTTTAGGGAAGGGGGCATAGTTGTGGCCAGCTCCCTGTGACCTTTATTTGTTATTTGCATGAAACTGCAGTGCTTGCATTAGCCCTCAGGAGAGCAGACTGCTGCTCATGCTAAAGGCAGACAATCCATATTACCGGGATCAACATCTCAGGAGTTAGTGATTTAAGTACATGCCACGGAGGGATGGAAAGTACATAGATTCCATTTGATGTGAATACAGAAGGCTGCTAACTCAAATAAATGCAAATCCTAAATCCCAGGGGGTGACGACTCTCATATTCCAGAAATTGTCTACTGTCCGAATATCAACTCACAAGTATAAGGCACTCATGGTTTCAAAGCCCTTTAAACCCTGGCTTTCTCTGCAGTGTTCAATATTTTCTCTGCTCTCCTAACACAGTAAGGTTGTGTCAGACTAGAGGTTCAAGACCTTACACTACCAAGACAACTTTTAGCAAATCCAGTCCACAATGATAAACCAGCAGCTTTTGGACCAAAGGAACATCTTTGCCTATAGCTTTCTAATGAGTCCAAATGAAGTCTCTGCATGTGTGGTGCATTTGGTACCACAGATAATTTTATACTGTATAATCTTACATTGTGTTAACGAACTATGTAGTACTCATGAGCAGTCTTAATATCTCTCCTCCGCCTCCAATGTTCACATCAGTGCCAGCAGGAAGCATGACTTATCATTTATCTACTGAAGTTCTAGATCTCCGTATCCTGATGCAGCATCCACTCACATAGATCTATTACAACACATGTCAGGGGTACATACAACCAATGTGAAATTGTTCAGCAACACACATGAGCTGATACAGCACCAGTACCTGGAATGAAGTTAGATTGACTTAGACTCCCATGAGTCCCCTTCTTCAGCTCCATCGAATTGGCAAAGGTCTAGTCTTGATCCTTAATTTTGGAAGAGACGCAGCTACATCTTTTCAAACTTGCCAGAAGTGTGCGAAAGTAGAGAGCCCTCATGTGGAAAGGATGTCCCATACAGGTCACATTGTGCAACACGGAGTACCAATCCTGCCTTACCTGTATGTCCCTGAAAAGAAACTTTGCCCATCTGAGTCCCAATCTTCATGCACATACAATATGCATATGGTACTTATTTCAAGCTTTTTTTGTTGTTGTTGTTTTTTGGCTTTTTCCTTTTTGAAAAACGACTCTGAATATCTCTAAATTAAAAGTGCAACAGAATTTTCCTCCAAGGCACTGGCTTTGGAGAAGTAAATGTGTTTATTACCAGGACTCTCCAACACAGCATCCATCTTTAGATATACAATTAACAAAGGGCTGTCTCCAGTGTGTTCTTTTGCCTACTGCCATGATAGAGATGGACCTGTAAGTCTACCAATTTCTTCTTCCATCTCTCTCTTTTTCTATCTCTTTGTTGTCTATTTTATTCTACACTTAAAACACATTTTTTAAAAATCTGTGGATTTCTTCATTTTAGTTCTTCCTTTAACTTTTGTCCCTTATTTTTGCTAATGAGCATAAAACCAGGCATCAAAAGCATCCTCCCTGATGATGCCCTTTAACTTATCCAAACCTGTGACAACTTATCATGAATAGAAAAGGCAATGTGTCAATACATGATTCATTGTTGACAAGTCATAGGGAAGTTACCTTCTGAAAAAACTGTTCTCTTTCAAGTCCAACAGATCAAAGGTATCCTAAATCTTAGGGTTAATCACACGTGGGCATTTTCAGGATAGACCTTGTGTCTGGGCCATCACCACAGATCACCCTCCATATAAAGATGTTCATTTTCTTTATCTGGGTCCAGAAAGAAGAGAACAGCAATGAGAAATAAGAATGTCTTCATGACCTGAAGGGCTGCGAGGGTCAGCACAGTGTCCATGGAAAAGGGCACCAACACCCACCCACCTTTATACACTTCTCCAGAGCAAACAGGACCTTGATCGGTGAAGCCTATCAGAATAGGTGACCCCGTGCCCTCTACATGGACCTCAGTGGGTGTCACCCAACCTACAGTGGGTTGCTGTTTTCTGTGGTTCTGGAAAGTTCCCAAGAAGGAAAATGGGCATGAACGTAGATCAGAGGCAGGCAGAGATGGGTGAGTGGGTGCGGGCTTTGTGCTAGAAGAGTCTGGAGTCCAGACCTTTGCATTGCTGACCCTGACTATGTTCCATCCCTAGTGGCTTCAGATCACGGGGACAGTGGGAGTGTAAGTGTACAATACCCCATGTTTCTGTGAAGAAATGGTGCCCTGTGGTCAGGTGGACCTTTGTGAGCTGTCTCCACTGGGGAAAGAACCTGACCTAAACATGTATGCCATCATGTGTCTTTAAATTCTGGACTTTGCCTCATGCAGTCCATTTCAAGTGTTAGACCATGTTACTTAATCTCAGAGAGTTTTTGTTTTATTTTGTTTTGTTTGTTTTATGTTGCATATGTTTTTATTTGTTTTTTGAGAATTTCACACAGTATATTTTTTAAAGATTTGTTTATTTTACTATAGCTGTCTTCAGACACACCAGAAGAGGGCATCAGATCCCATTACAGATGGTTGTGAGCCACCATGTGGTTACTGGGAACTGAACTCAGAACCTCTGGAAGAACAGTCAGTGTTCTTAACCACTGAGCCATCTCTCCAGCCCCTCACACAGTATACTTTGACCACATTCTTTACCCTCCCATAACTCCTCCCAGAGCCTCCCCACTACCCACCAAACTTCATGTTGTATGACTTGGGTTGGCCAACTACCCTGAGCATAAGGCCTGTCCTGGAGTGTGGTTGATATACCCAGTATCACTCCAGTGATGGAAACCTGTTTTCCCTCTCCCAGCAGCTATCAATTACAAATAAGCAGCTTCTTATCTAGGCATGAACTGTGTGCCCACTTCCCCTTTGCTATTTGTCTAGCTTATATTGTGCAGGTCTCGTGCACACTGTCGGTCTCTATGAGTTCAGGTGTGCACCAGCCTTGGAGTACTGGAGCAGACACCTTGTAGTTGCCTACTGCTCCAAGCTCTGACACTCTTTCCGGCTCCTCCTTCACATAGATCCCTGAGCTTTGAGTGGAGGAGTGTAATGAAAATATCCCATGAATATATAATGAAAATATATGTAATGAAAATATCCCACGAAGGGCTGAGAGCTCCACAGTCTCTCACTCTGCACATTGGCCAGGTGTGGAGTTCTGTGTAAATCACCACACAATGCACGAGGAAGCTTCTCTGGTGAGGGTCGAGGGATGCTCTGATCTACGAGTATAGCATATATCATTAGGACTGAGATTGCTATGATACTTAGCAGAGTGGTTGTTCAGTTATATAGAACTATAAATGTAATAATGATGATGATAATCAGACATTCTGCTAAACACTCCTATGTCATGTGCAATGCTCTCAAATGCCCAATGAGGCTGATATTCTCAATACAACCCGATTTTAATGATAAAGAGGCTAAGGTTTCCAAAAGTGTTAACCTATCCAAGGTAGTCTACTTGGTAGGTATCTGTCTAACTACATAATCTACATTTTTCATGTGTGTTAGAGAAAAGAGGATACAGAAAATTGAATGTAGGCTGTGTGTATGCCAGGCAAACACTTTTCTACTAAGCTACATCCCAGCCCCTTTTCACTTATTTTAGATTAAAGTATCACCAAGTTACACAGGCTGGCTTTGAACTCACTTAACTCACAGTGTAGCCCAAGCAGGCTTTTAGCTTGTGATGCTTCTGCCTCAGTTTCTGGAGTACCTGGGTTACAAGCCTGTGACACCAGGACTGCCTTTGTCTCCAAGACTGAAAACCAGAACATCATGTGCCTATAAGCATCAAGGTGGCAATAAGCAGGACACAGTTTTAGGGGTTGACATGAATATTCCTTTTGATGCCCGCAGTTTTGATTATTAAAGGTTGTTGTGATTACAACTTTGGTCCGTGATGAGATGTCTAACAGGCACAGCATTCAAAGCTACCTTAGCAAAAGGTCTGTTACTCCTCATGTTCTGCTGAACAATTTACAAATACAGCAGTAAGAATGAGGAGGGTCAGTGTGCACATCTGTGGATTGCCTTGCAGTCCTCACCAGAGCTCTGTAAGCATGATGAGTATTCAAAGTACTACTGAGTGGAAATCATACTGGATCCCCAGGATGTGCTGCAAAGAACATGTGCATCGATCCTTGAGAAGTCATGGAGACCTATCAGGATCCTCTCCCCTCAATTCCTGCAGTAGAAGTGTGCATGGCCCTGGGTTATCCAAGTCTTGGACAATGTCCACTCCATTCTACGAGCTGGTTAGGCGTGGGGAAGTAGGGCTTTGCAGGCTCAGGGTTATAACTCACTGCACCAGCTCTTGATCCTGGCAAATGGAGCATGTAATCGTGCTTTCTTTATTGATTCACTTCACCGACCTAGAACATAGCCCATTATATTCCAATATAAATGCTTTTGTGTCCTCTCAAAGAAACCTTGATTCTGTGTGTTGAAGAATCTCCCCTCAAACATGGCTCTGAGCAGAGAGGTGTTCTATTTTGGTTTTGCTTTGTTCTTCTTTGTAATTGAACTGCCATCAGGTAAATCAAAGTGGATGGAATTTTGATGGGGTTGATGGGTGGGGCAGATCATGAAACCCAATGATTCTTCCAAACATCACCCTGAAACTGAGGTAACTCTCCTCTCCCCAGATATTTCTTGGATCTGCACTAATATTTCCAAAGAGGCAGATGAATGGAGCTTTATTTTTATTTTATTGGTTTGTACATTGGTCTTCGTGGCTTCCAGGAATGCCGGTCTTGAAAATCCAATAAGATAGCGGCCATGACATTGGTAGTCCCTCAAGAACCATGGAACATGTAGGAGAAGTGTGACACAGTGCCATTTCTTGTTTTAATATTCTGTCCTAACATGCATTTTGTTTTAAATTTAGGGTCCTGGGCAGGACTTGAGTATTCCCAGTCATTTCCAGGAGGTAAATTATATCCTTGACCTGTACTTTCTCCTTCTTTCTTGGGGACTCAGACCCAGTTAGCTATCTTTGACTGATGAAGCCAAGGAAGGGAGGTTGTTATAAAAGGGCTAAGTTCTGGTCCATTGGCTCTGTCTTCTAGTACTCTTGTGGCCATGGTCATATTTGTATTTTTCAGTGACTTTCCTATTAATTTATGGTGCTTAGGTTCAACCTCATCCCCATCAATTAGCATTATCCAGAGATTCTGACTTCCCTTCCCTTATGACCTAACTTGAATGAGTTCTGCATGAGGGCATCTGCTAGATGAGGAGACTCACATAGAAAAGTGCAGATGGTGGGTGAGGCAACACCCTCATTAGAGAAGTGCTGTTTATAACAGTTAGTCACAAGCTTTGGGTGTGCATCAGAGGTTCTCTTACATGGGAAGACAGCACAATGCAAACACAATTGAACAAATATTAAAATATCCGTGGAGGGCTGGAGAAGTGACTCACAGCTTAAGAGTGCTTGCAGTGTAACTATGAGGACCCAAGTCTGGACTCCAGCACACACACAGTTTTTCTTGACCTTGTAACCCCAGCACTATGGGGGTAGAGCTAGGAGGTTCAGGAGCAGAGATAGGTGGTTCACTAGGAACCCGAACAGCTAGGAAAATGAGCTAAGGTTCAAAGAGAGACCCTGCTGCAAAGCTGAGAGTGACAAAAGAGGATGTTCAAAGCCTTTTTCTTGACGTTTTTTTGTGCACATACATGGGGGCATGAACCTGCACACACATGAGCATGTGTACAACATGGTACACCTCTCTCTTTCTCTCTCTCTCTCTCACACACACACACACACACACACACACTGATATAATGGTAATAATAATAAATAAGTAATTGGATAGAGTGGAAACTATGGAACTCATGGAGTACTAATTTCTCCAACCCTTAACAAATGCACATGGATTATGCCACTTAATTATTAAAGCACCCTTACAAGTAAATATCATATAGCACAAACATTATCACATAGTTATTATATTTCACCACTCAGCAAATTAAATATGCGCACAGGTATTTCTAATATGTCCATCAGGTAAAGGGGGGGCTAGGTAAATTAAGCAGCTGGTACTAGGCCCAAACAAGTATTGAAATTAAATTCTTCATTCTGGCTTCAAGGGTTTGAAACCAAAGGCTATCTGGTAAATTTTCAACAGTACAGCCATGCATTTTAATAGTTCTGAAGAACAGATGTTGCTCTGTCACATATGACAATAAACACCTGGGGGACACAGGTGATGGTTACCTATAGTTTTTAACTCTTCTCAGCTCCACACTGTGGTAAACAGATGCTATGGAATAGAGCTCTTCTCTCTCTCTCTCTCTCTCTCTCTGTGTGTGTGTGTGTGTGTGTGTGTGTGTGTGTGTGTTGTGTGTGAGTGTGTAGCCCATAGGTCAAACTTAAATGTCATTCCTCAGAAGTCATCAACCTTGTTTTCTGAGACAGAATCTACCACAAGTTCAGTTAGGCTGACCACTGAGATTCAGCTGTCCCTGGTGCCCAGCTGAGGACTCTAAGTGGACACAAGTGCCTGGCTTTTTACCTGGGCGTGAAGGATCAGAATCAGGGTCCCGTGCTCACCCAGAAACACTTTGTCAACTGAGCTGTCCCCACGCCTCTGCCTGATTCTAGAAAACACTCCTGGCCATACACACAAACCCTGCCTGTCAGGGGGCCTTAGATATTCGTCCCATCCCCACAAAGTTCCAGCAAATCTCTCAGCTGCCCTTTCCTGGCACAGGGGACTTTGCGGTGTGTGAGACATGCAGGCTTGGCCGGGGGAAATGCAGGAGGACATGCATGGATAGTGAGAAGATTGCGGGCAGATGCAAGCCGAACTTCTTCTGCTGTCGGGAGAGGATCTGACACAAGGACCAAAGGCTTTTGGGCCTTGGAAGCTGTGCTGAATGGATGGTCAAGGAGCGAACACCTGTGGCTTCACGAGGCCACAGTCAGCGCTGTTCAGGCCCATCTCACCTCAGTCTGTTTCTGTGTTTCATTTTAATTTTAAGATGACCAAAATCAAAACAGCAATGAACGCCTCCTACACAAGCAGACACAACTGCACATCTCCAGAACACTCATAACATATAAATGCTTTTTCCAGGATTTTCTCATGGGGCTCAGGGTCACCTGAGAGTGTGACTGCAATTCTTATTTGTATTTGATCCAGGTATTTGATTTGTACTGCTGTCTGTGGTACAGCAAAAGCTGGGAGACAAGGGGCAGTGTGTGCATCACTGCCTCTTTCTGTGTCTCTCTCTAACATACTAATTATTACGGGATCAACAGACAAATGACCGTGCCATGCTCCCCTGCGGTGACAGCTTTGTAGTTCTATAGAATACAAGAAAAATTCATTCACTTGATTCTTGATGAGGTAATGTATTATTATCCACAGATTATAACAACTATGATGTGCTTTTTAAAACAACTCTCATTTACTCTGTTAACGCCTGTGCTATGGAGACTGCATTCTCCTTCTTGCCTGCAAAAGGAAATGATTAGAGATTAATTCAAATGTCCATTTGCATAGGATATCTGCAGATGAAAAGCTGTAACTGTTGCCTTGCAAAATAAAATTTGTCACTTCAAAAATTGAAAGTCAAAACCAACAGCCATGGGACTCATGAACCTGAGCAGTGTTCTGTCCAGAGTTACCTAGTACCTAGGATCTTCTCTTACTCTTTCCAGTCTATGAAACATCAGCACTGTCCTATCCTGATCCACCAGGCTTCCTGACTTCCAGCTGAGTTTACTCAACACTCTGCTAGGAAAATGGCAGATAGCAACAGAAACAGGGATGTTTCTCCACCAGAGGCTTCATTTCCCATATTAAAGCTACAACTTTTCTCTCAGCTCTCACCTGGCTCTCCCATGGCAGGTGCAGCTTCTGACAGGCAGAGCCTGGGACACTGGATAGAGAGCAACAAGATGTGTGTCTTCTATGGGTCACAAAAGTATCGCAAGGGTTCATTGAGGCAAAGGCATCCTTAGGGAAAACAGCTAAGGATGTGGTGTGTTAGGAAAGAACGTAGCACAAAGAGGTTTCAGCATAAAGTTCTGGGAGTGAGATGATTTCATAAAGAGACAAATACAAAGACTTTCAACCACTTGGGAAATTGCTCACTGCTTTGGAGAGCACAGCAGCCTTGTGAGAAGATGCAAATGCTTCTCTACAAAATACACAGACCTTAAAATGGGATTGCTGTTTGTGCTGCTGTATAAGAACACACTGTGAAGGTAGAAGCTTAACACACCACATGCTATCTCAAACTATCTCAGGCCAGAAGTCTGGATCTGGTGTAGGTGGTTCCTCTGCTCAGTGTTTCACAAGATGGACAATAAAGCATCCACTCGAGATGCAATGCCATCAGAGGCAAGAGGTCTTCCAAAGGCACACAGTCAGGGGCCAACCTCAGCAGTCCTAGCAAGGACAGACCACTTAACATCCCCAGATCGCAGCTGCCTTTGTTAAGAGCAATCTCATCCTTCAAGACCAGTAAAAGAAACCCTCACTTCAGGACTCCCCAACCTACTTTTACATCAAAAATGAGCTGATGAAATTAGGCTGCGGCTCCAATTTACTATTGAAAGTAAGTTGGTGTTACCATCAAAGAATTGGGTAGGAATTGCAACATTATTAATAATCTCAAAGGCAATTGCTTATAACTAATATATATTTATATATATATACGTATATATGTGTACATATATGTACATACATACAAATACATATGTATATATGGAAAATGCCAAAACTGATATAAGTTCTACTTTACTGATTATTACATTAAGGGAAAAGTCAACCATCCCAAATAGACATTAGCAGAATGTAGTTCTAAAAGATTAAGATTTAAGTTGTATAGTTTATAAACTTTGCATTCAAAGAAACATTGGAAACAAGTGGTAGGCAAACAGCTTGTAAAACAAATTGACAAAAACAGAAAAACTGTTATGAGAGACAAGGTTGTTTTATGACTGGAGTATCAAGCCAAGAGAGGAGATACAATATAAAAAAAAATTGCACCTAAGAGCAGAACCCTAAAATACTTAAAGGAAATAGTGACAATCAAGATTCTAATGTCCAGTCTTTTCTGAGATTCAACAAAAACTCAGCTGTGAATATATGTAAACATAAAAAATCCAAAAGACATGCTTCCAACATACAATGTCACCCAAAAAACATTTCTGTTCCAAGAAGAATCGTGAGGATAACAAGAAATGGTGACCCAATCCTAGACCAAAATCCACCTGGGCAAACACTAAAGCCTTATGGTCCATGCCAGGCATCTGGGGTATGGGGTGACATGATGTGAACTCCAGGGGATCTGACTAGCCCTGTCTTTATACAATAGCCCTGTCTTCTGCAGCAAGAATGGCTTCTTATAGACTGGCCCATTTGATAAGTGTGGTTTTCCTTATCAGAGATCCAACATTCTTGGTATCTCTAACCCTAGGGTCTTGGACAAAGCATAGACTTCACACACACACACACCCAAGCTTTGTGCAAAGCCTGTTCCAGGACTCTTTGCAGAGAATTTGACCTTGCTATGCAGTCCTGTATACAAGCCACATCCTCTGGAAACCTTCCTGAAAGTCTCCATATCCCCACAGGTCTTGCATTCTGCAAACCAACAGAACTAGGATGGCATAGACCTCCAAATTCTCCTGCCAACTCGAGACATCACGAGGCCCTCTTGGGCTGTAGCTGCAACAAGCTCTGAGAGCTGGCACAACTGCGCCTGGAGTTTCCCTAGGCAACTCTCACAGAAATGCTCTCAGGTGTGTCTGCGCTTTTGCACCCTGGGCCCTTCAGTGGGATGGGACCTCATCTCAGGACACCTCTCCAGATTTTCCAAAGCAGAGTACTTGTTGTCACTAAAGGCACCAGTCTTGCTCAGGAAATGGAAAGAAAGTGACAGCTGAGGTCAGGAGGAGACCCTGGATCCAGCAGAAGGGACACAAAGGAAGGTCAGAGCCTCCGGGTTTCAGGACCTAAGGGGATGATGTGAGCTCTAAGCACCCTGTTTTCTGCCTCTGTCTCTGATAAAGTGTTGAACAAGGTCACCTGAGAGTAGCTGTAGGTGAATGTATTTGCCTCTTTTTCTTTTGCTAACACACAACAACTGAGTCGAGGCACTTTATTTTTAAAAAGTTATTCCACTGACGGGCTTATGTCCATGATCAGGTGTCATCTGTGTTCAGCTTCAGAGAGGGTCTTTCAGGTCGTGTCAAAGCTTAGTGAAGTACACCATCAGCATCCTGGAGGGCATGGATAAGAGGTAAAGGCAGCATGGAAGACGAGAAGTCGCAGAACTGGGAGGGGGCATTGTTATTGTAACCTCTCTGGGATATCGAGTCCCCATGAGAACAATGTTACTCCCCCTAAGGACAGTGCCCCAGTGACCTAATTAACTTACACTAATCTACACATGGTTTTTAGGTTTACTTTTGATTTGCAGAGACAGGGTCAGTCTGAGACTGGATTGGGCTTGGTACTCACTATGTAGCCCAAGCTGGCCTGAAACTCTCTGCCTCCACTTCCTGAGTACTGGGAAAGGAATGGGTCAGCACAGCTGGATTCTAAGCACTGCATTTTAAAGGGTCCATCATATCTCACACTGAGGGCCAAGATTCTAACACATTAAGAGTCACTGGCAACTCACCGACTTTCATTTTTTACCTAGAAGTTTTCTTTTTCTTTTCTCCAAAGTATGTCTGACTTCATTGCATCTCACACGTCCTTTTGGCAGCTCTGCATTTTCCAGAAATTAATTTACTATTAGTGTGAGAATTGATCTGTTAAGCACTCAATCTGTTGGGGAGGTGGAATTTTCCTCTGGAATATTCTTCCAGATACTCTCCTGCACAAAATACTAAACTGCCTCCTTTGGTTTAAGGACAAAACTAAGGCCTACTGATAGCAAATATCTGCAGTACAAATACACATAGCTTTTGTACCACGAATGATTATGGAAAGAAATATTAAGAATTATACCATCTTCGAAAGCCTTATATATGAATAAACTTGAAAGAATTACTGACAGTTCGTATCTAATTTTTTGTTTAGTCATGAATTACCCAGAGCAGAAAACTTATCACTAGAAACATGAACAACCCTGGTGTAAGAACCCACTGGAAGAAAAGAAATCAAAAAATGACATTTAGTATCTATTGGGATAGTCAATTTATCCCACAAAAGCGACTATACCAGAACTGGTAGATAAAACTTGTAAACGAGAATGCTATACAGAAAAATTTACTATAGGAAGAAAGGGGTGGATGGTTGTAGATTTTGTAGAATTGGGGATCCTTGAGATGGAACATGAAGGGAAATAAGGAACACCTAAGAGGAAAGGAAATAGAATATTCTAGGCAACAAGGTAGAGTGCTTTCTCTGCCTTCCTTCCAATAAAAGACTTAGACAAAAGGTTGACCAGCTGGCCCACATGCCACTCAACGGAGCATGGAAAATAGTTCTCCCTCAAGGCTGTTTCTAAGCACTAGAATGGGTCTTTCTCTCCTCTACTTAGCAAAGGAACCAGGCTCAATTGCTGTTCCTCCTCCAGCTCCCCTCCTCTGCTGCCTGGAGTCATGAGACTCTTTTCCTTAATTCTTGCTGGTCTTGCTCTTCTCATTCAACTTTACCCAGGTAAGAGGAAAGACGCTGGAAAGGCAGTGTTGCCAACTTAACCTGTCCTTGGAAAGCAAGCCAGCTTCAGGAAAACCTCACCCTTCAGCTCTGTGATCTGTAAGTCTGGGGACAAATGGGACCTGGAAACGTTGTTCCAAGCTGAGGAACATAAGACTCAGGTTCACCTAGCAGTGTAACACAGGTTACACTGACTCAGGTCAGCTAGCACTAGAGTACCTGGGCCACTTCTCCAGTCAGTCTCCCCAGGGATTTGGACTGCTTCATTCCTTTAGATCCTTTCCCTGGTTTTCAAATCTCAACATATGACAGCACATGATAAAGTGACTGCTCTAAAATGGCGGGGGAAAAAAATCAACATTTTCCACATCTTGGTAGTTGGTTCAAATAGCTTACTGTGAGATCATTTCAAACTTTATTTGAAACCTCATATATATAATGGAGAATAATTGGCTGCCATCCTGACTTGTTTATATGTGAGGTTCAGGGCTGTTTTAAACAGATCTGTGCAGCATAACCTACACCCTACAACAATCTGGCTACCTCCCCTCAAACACCCTTGCTACATACTCCCTGTATTCAGCTTTCCCATTCTTCCACCATAATTCCCGAGAGTCTAACTGTCTTGGGTATGTGTGTCAACACCAGAAGCTCTAGGGAGACAAAAGACCCAGACCATGTGTCCTTACCACTTGTGAGAAATTGTCTCCAGATGTATTCATTCAGATACAAAAAAAATAAGCAGAGTTTTTTAATTAAAGCAGAACTTTGTCCTTAATTTTCAAGAAATGTACTACCATAGTTTAACTGTTAATATATAATAGATTTCCTGAAAGAGTAAAACCATTCAAAATATGGATAAGTATAGATTAGTAAGTGAGTGAGGAAAGAATGTATACATAGAGCTTTAATACAAACCATTTTCCCAAAAGCCAGACTGCCAAGTATGGAGAAGCAGGAGCAGGACAGACCTCACTCTAACTTGGAGATGCAGAAAGGCCTCCTAAGAAGCCGGTTTATGTGAACCCTGCTAAGGGGCAGCACAGGACGTAAGGAGCGTTCAGGGAGCAGCCGTGGTGATCTCCCCCAGGAACAGTCCCTGCTGAGCGCTCCTGGCAGACGAGGTTCCCAGTTAGGCTCACGAACTCTGGGCTTACATTTCTTTTCTGCAAGGGCCAATAAGGAGAGCATTGTTGATTGACTTTGTATCTGAAACATTAAGATCATAGCTATCGTCGCCGGGTGGTGGTGGCGCACGCCTTTAATCCCAGCACTTGGGAGGCAGAGGCAGGCGGATTTCTGAGTTCGAGGCCAGCCTGGTCTACAGAGTGAGTTCCAGGACAGCCAGGGCTACACAGAGAAACCCTGCCTTGAAAAACCAAAAAAAAAAAAAAAGATCATAGCTATCGAGCATCGTTTATTGTTGACCTGACTATAGTATTAACTGTACTATCTTTACATTTTGATCTATATCAGACACAATTAGAAGTACAAAGGAAAAATCTTGTTGGGAAGGTTTGTTTCTTTGAGTTGGGAAGCAGTTTGCTGCCTTCCTAGGGAGAGACACTCTTTCTGTATGAGTTAGCTGCTTGGAACAGATTACATTATGTGTGATTTTTCCAGATGATTGCTAAGGGCACTGATTGCAAATGACTTACCAAGAGTCTGCTGTGTTCTCTCTCTCTCTCTCTCTCTCTCTCTCTCTCTCTCTCTCTCTCTCTCTCTGTGTGTGTGTGTGTGTATTTGTCTGTCTTTGTTTCTCTGTTTCTTTTTGTGTGTCTGTCTCTATCTCTGTCTCTCTCTCTCTCTCTCTCTCTGTGTGTGTGTGTGTGTATTTGTCTGTCTTTGTTTCTCTGTTTCTTTTTGTGTGTCTGTCTCTATCTCTGTCTCTCTCTCTCTCTCTCTCTCTCTCTAAATAAGTAATGAAGTATTCACTTTTTGAACTAGTAAAAGATTACTAGATAATGAACAGTTGCTCTCTCTCTCTCCCTAGCCAGGGGCACATTGTACAGGAAGTTCCTCTGTAAAAAGATGAATGGCCACTGTGAAACTGACTGCCTTACCTTCGAAGAAAAGATTGGGACCTGCCAAGTCAATTTAACACCACTGTGCTGCAGAGAGAGAAAGAAACACTGAATTCTCAGCACCCCCAGCTATGAGCAGGATCTCAGAAGAAACTTCTCTGGACTGTCCCTCCCTGGCCTCTTCTTCAGTTTTGGACTTTGTGAAGTCAGGTCTATTAAGTGTCTACTATAGTGGAAAATGGCCTCCCTGGGTCTGACTTTCTGTGGGGCTGACACTGTCCTGTGAACAAAGTCTATACACTCTCTTTCTGTCATAGTCTATGGATTGTTCCATTCACTGACAAAAGGAAGGAAACCCATAAATGCAGGTATGATGGAAGAATTGGTGCGTGACTAAGACAAGCTGTCTTCTCTAGTCCTCTCCCTGTCTGTGACAAGGGGTCTTCTCCTCAACTTTCTGATACCTGTAAATAGAAGGAACTTGTCCCTCACAGTAAACGAGTTATCTATTAGACACAGATAGTTTCAGCAATAGTCCTGCCACACATTGTGAGAAATTATTTAGGCTGACCTCCATACACTAGATGGCCTAAAGCATGGAGTTCCATAGAGAACAGAGCTCATATCAAAATTCAGGTTGGCTGTAGAGTAAACATGTCTCATACTGGCCTCGAACAGTGAGCACTTAAATCATAGCCTATGCAGACAGCACATCCTCAGAAGTTGTGAACTCAGCGCCTAACTACAGATGAGGCTACGTGCAATCTATGACTTACTGCACTTATAATTTAGACGTCTGGCTTTTATGTCTCATGTTCTTAGCATGTCCATTAAATAGTGCTCTGGGCGAAGATGGAAGAACAAAGGCTATGGATAAAGGTGTGAAAGTTATTAGCAGCAAAAGTGGAAGGATAGGACAATCAGTCGCAAAGAAAACAAGCAGACACTCCCCCAAATTCCCCCCCCCCCCCCGCCAGAGAAGTGGCACACTCTGGCAGCCCTTTGCTCTAAGTCACCAGAACTGAAAGTCCAGTGTATTTTACAGGCTGCATTTACTGTGGAGCTTTCCCTGTCCTCCTGGATGTGAACAGACGCTCCCTCGGCTCAGGCCGCAGGACTTCCTAGCCTACCCCATTAGGCTTGCATCCTGCAAAGATCAAAATAAAAGAGCCAAATAAAACCATTTGCTAAAAGAAGACATCTTTTGAAAAATGTTTTAAAATAAGTGCTAAGAGCTGGCTGGGGTGATGGCTCAGCATTTAAGAGTGCTACTGCTCTCGCAAGGACTCAGTTTCCATTCCCAGCACCCAGACTGGGCAGCACACAACTGCTGGTGGCTCTAGTTTCAAAGGTCCTGATGACTTCCTCCAGCCCCCTATAGCACCTGCATGTACAGGGAACAGGGAAACTCACAAAGACACACAATGTACAGACGAATACCAATGCGTAAATGAATTTTAATGTAAGAAAGAAAGCATGTTCTCAAGAATTATTCTGGTGTCAGTACTTGTCTCTGTGGTTTTACTTTTTTTTTTTCTCTCAAAACTGCCTGTGTTTCCTAGTTTTCTTCTTGCTGGAACTGCATCGCCTGCATTTGCCCATCTTATTACATATGCTACCTTGAGGTCTCCACTCAGCCCTGTGGCTCAGAGACTCCCTGGATGGCATAGCATTTATTTGCCAATGTTTCTGAGCCCTGAATTTCCCTCCTGCCCAGGATGGGGAGTGGCTGGCTTCCAACAGGCTTAGATAACTCTTGGAGATAACAGAACTATTGTATATCTTAATTATGGAAGTGACAGTATAACCATGAATCTGTTTATTCTGAATGACAAGCATGTGCAAGCACACACACAAGTGCACTCCACACACACGCACACACATAGTGTGCCCATATGTCTAACCTGTGTCCTCATAATACACGTGCACATTTGAGATAAATGATTTGCTGACTTGTATTTATGTCTCTAATACTGAAAGTTTATCAACTATAATGAGTTTCTATGTAATACACTCATAAATATGTTGTAAATTAACTTGAAAGTGATTTTTTTGGAATGAATATGATCTCTCAGAAAGGGATTCGATAAACAAAATAGTTTATAGGATTTTAGCAACTGAGCGTGGAGCATGCTGTCTGCAGACACTGAAATTATGCACTATCAATATGAGAAGGAATCCTATAGATAATTCTTCTCAGTGTTTTCATTTTATGGAGAAGTTTATGACTGCCTACTATCCTGGTAAATCTCAGTCTCACAGAGTCAGTCAGGTGTCAGTGCCAAAACGACATCTTACTACCTTAATGTTGGTTCCTTGTCCTTCTGCCTGCAACCCACACAAGTTAATCTGTGCTGGTTGTCTCTGATGATTGTTCACAAGCTGTTATGATAGGGAGCCGGTACTTGCAAATAAAGATCTATAATATTTATGAGCTAGCTTAAGACATGAGTCAAGAAGTCTTCCATGTTGTCAGTTTACATTGAAATGTACCTTTAAACATCATCAGGTTATAGCATTTTAATAATTTAATCCACTTTAAGTAATATATATTTTACTGCTAATCTTTATTTGATTTTAAATGTAATTCTGGCCTATAACAATAAGAAGCTCTTCTGTGGCTAATACCTGTCACAACCTCCACCCTGACAGGTCACCAGGAGGGAAAGACTAGATCCTTTGTAAACTTTAAATTTGGTAGTATCAGACACTGAGTTAATGAACAGAGGCTCAGTATTCAAGGAACATGTGTGATTTACAAAACTCAACCTCACAGTATTTGAATATTTTCTTCACATCATGGTGACTCCATTTGGATATTATAATCCTCTATGATATTTTGCATTTCAGTTATTCAGATTACTTAGCCTCAAATTTTTATTTCATTCCATTTTATAATTCATATTTTATCCATTTAGTAATACACTTCCATTTCCTGATACATATTTCTCTTGGTTTCTTTGAGGCATCAATCCAGACATTCTCTGAGTGTTATAACTCTATAAAAGCTTTTCCCCCTTTTCTTTTTTTTTATTATTTATTTTATTTTATTTTTTTAATTTACATTCCAAATCACTTCCCCTTTCCTGTTTCCTCCCTCCCCGAAAGTCCCATAAGCCCCCTTCCCTCCCTCTTTTCTCCATTCAACCCCCTCTTGCTACTCTGTCCTGGCGTTCCCCTACATCCAGTCTTTCCAGGACCAGGGGTCTCTCCTACCATCTTTTTAGAAATCTATTGATATGCGGATTGTGTCTAGGGTATTCCGAGATTCTGGGTCAATATCCCCTTATCAGTGACTGCATACCATGTGTGTTCTTTTGTGATTGGGTTACCTCACTAAGGATGATATTTTCAAGATCTGACCATTTGCCTAGGAATTTCGTGAATTCATTGTTTTTAATTGCAGAGTAGTATTCCATTGTGTAGATATACCACATCTTCTTAATCCATTCCTCCGTTGAGGGACATCTGGGTTCTTTCCAGCTTCTGGCTATTATAAATAAGGCTGCTATGAACATAGTGGAGCATGTGTCCTTATTGCATGCAGGTAAAGTCTCTGGGTATATGCCCAGGAGTGGTATAGCCGGATCCTCCGGGAGTGTCATGCCCAGTTTTCTGAGGAACCGCCAGACTGCTTTCCAGAGTGCTTGTACCAGCTTGCAATTCCACCAGCAGTGGAGGAGTGTTCCTCTTTCTCCACATCCTCGCCAACAACTGCTGTCTCCTGTGTTTTTGATCTTAGCCATCCTGACTGGTGTGAGATGGAATCTCAGGGTTGTTTTGATTTGCATTTCCCTAATGACTAAGGATGATGAACATCTCTTTAGGTGCTTCTCAGCCATTAGATATTCTTCAGGTGAGAACTCTTTGTGTAGCTCTGTACCCCATTTTTAATAGGGTTATTTGCCTCTCTGGAGTTTAACTTCTTGAGTTCTTTGTATATATTGGATATTAGCCCTCTGTCGGATGTAAGGTTAGTAAAGATCATTTCCCAGTTAGTTGGTTGCCGCTTTGTCTTTTTGACAGTGTCTTTTGCCTTGCAAAAACTTTGTAATTTAATGAGGTCCCATTTGTCTATTCTTGATCTTAGAGCATAAGCTATTGGAGTTCTGTTCAGGAAATTCTCCCCTGTGCCCATATGTTCAAGGTTCTTCCCTAGTTTCCCTTCTATTAGTTTCAGTGTGTCTGGTTTTATGTGGAGATCTTTGATCCACTTAGAATTGAGCTTAGTGCAAGGAGATAAGGATGGGTCAATTTGCATTCTTCTGCATGTTGACCTCCAGCTGAGCCAGCACCATTTGTTGAAAAGGCTATCTTTTTTCCACTGGATGGTTTTAGCTCCTTTGTCAAAGATCAAGTGACCATAGGAGTGTGGATTCATTTCTGGGTCTTCAATTCTGTTCCATTGATCTACATGTCTGTTACTGTACCAATACCATGCAGTTTTTAACACTATTGCTCTGTAGTACAGCTTGAGGTCCGGGATACTGATTCCCCCAGAGGTTCTTTTACTCTTGAGAATACTTTTAGCTATTCTGGGTTTTCTGTTATTCCAGATGAATTTTTGAATTGCTCTTTCTAACTCTATGAAGAATTGAGTTGGGATTTTGATGGGGATTGCATTGAATCTGTGTATTACTTTTGGTAAGATGCTCATTTTTACTATATTAATCCTGCCAATCCATGAGCATGGCAGATTTTTCCATCTTCTGAGGTCTTCTTCAATTTCTTTCTTCAGAGACTTGAAGTTCTTGTCATACAGATCTTTCACTTGTTTGGTTAGAGTCACGCCAAGATACTTAATATGGTTTGTGGCTATCGTGAAGGGTATTATTTCTCTTACTTCTTTCTCAGCCTGCTTATCCTTTGAGTATAGGAAGGCTTCTGACTTGCTTGAGTTGATTTTATATCCGGCCACTTTGCTGAAGTCGTTTATCAGCTGTAGGAGTTCTCTGGTAGAGTTCTTTGGGTCGCTTATGTATACTATCATATCGTCTGCAAATAGTGATAGTTTGACTTCTTCCTTTCCAATTTGTATCCCTTTGACCTCTTTTTGTTGTCTAATTGCTCTAGCTAGAACTTCAAGTACTATATTGAAAAGATATGGAGAGAGAGGGCAGCCTTGTCTCGTCCCTGATTTTAGTGGGATTGCTTCAAGTTTCTCTCCATTTAGATTGATGCTGGCTACCGGTTTGCTGTAAATTGCTTTTACTATGTTTAGATATGGGCCTTGAATTCCTCATCTTTCCAAGACCTTTAGCATGAAAGGATGCTGAATTTTGTCAAATGCTTTCTCAGCATCTAATGAGATGACCATGTGGTTTTTTTCTTTGAGATTGTTTATGTAGTGGATTACATTGATGGATTTCCTTATATTGAACCATCCCTGCATCCCTGGGATGAAGCCTACTTGATCGTGGTGAATGATCGTTTTGATGTGTTCTTGGATTCGGTTGGCAAGAATTTTATTGAGTATTTTTACATCAATATTCATAAGAGAGATTGGCCTGAGATTCTCTTTCTTTGTCAGATCTTTGTGTGCTTTTGGTATTAGTGTAATTGTGGCTTCATAGAACGAGTTGGGTAGTGTTCCTTCTGTTTCTATTTTGTGGAACAGTTTGAAGAGTATTGGTGTTAGGTCTTCTTTGAAGGTCTGATAGAATTCTGCACTAAAACCATCTGGACCTGTGCTTTTTTTGGTTGGAAGACTTCCAATGACAACTTCTATTTCTTCAGGGGTTATAGGACGGTTTAGATGGTCTATTTGATCCTGATTTAATTTTGGTACTTGGTATCTGTCAAGGAAATTGTCCATTTCCTCAAGATTTTCTAGTTGTGTTGAATACAGGTTTTTGTAGTAGGATCTGATGATTTTTTTAATTGTGATAATTTTGAAAAATGTACCTGGTTTTGCCCTTGTCCATAGAGTCGGCCTGAAGCTAAGGTGAAGTGATTTAGGTTAATTGCAATCTCCAAGGGAATCTTAAAATATCCTAGTTGAGCATTTCGCTCAAGCCTAGCAAACTTAGAAAGGAAAGATACAAAATGTATGGTTCAAGTATTAAAGGTGCACCAGGAAGTGGATTGGAGTGAAATCCTACATGCAGGTGTAGTAAGAATTGAGAGAATGTTGTCTCGGTGCAAGATCTGTCTTAGATAAGTTTATCATTTATGTTTTTGCAGCTTTACAAGGTATAGTTATATTATGTTAGGCATTATCATGACCTGATTATTATTTTTATTTGGAAACAATTTCCTGTGAACAAGGCATGAATTGCAATGGATTGTCTTGGTTGTCAACCTGACTATATCTGGAATGAACTGCATTCCAGAAATGGAGGGCCCAATTGTGACTCAGATCTTGAAGCATAATGTCTATGCTTATAAAGACTTAAGGAAAGATATTAAAGCAAAGTTTGGGTTCAGGTGAAGAGCCTTTAATGCCAGCACTGAAGAAACAGCGGCATGCAAATCTGTGAGTTCAAGGTCAGTCTACAGAGCATGTTCCGGGACAGTAAAGGTTAAGGCAGTGAAGAAGTCAGTGAAAACAGAAAGCTGGTGAAGATGTAATAGACCAAGGGGGGCCATGTTCCAGCCTCATCGAGCAGTGGAACTTGGCCGTTTCAGTCATGTGGCTCTTGCTTTAGAGTCAAGAGTGGAAGGGGTTACAGGGACAATGGATGCTGGTTAACTGGAGCTAAGGAATTAGCAGTGATTAAGGAGAGACCAGCATCACTAATGTGAAATCTTCTGAGAAGTGTTAACAGTCTCTAGGCAACATATTAAAATACTTCTCTTCTTGAGCAAGCTCCCCACACACACAATTCAAATTGCCAACAACACCACTGCCTTCCATGTTCCTATTAGGATAGCCCATTAAGCCCCCACTTAAATCAATCAAGTGATTTATTTTTAAGATTTATGTATATATTATATGTAAGTATACTGTAGCTATCTTCAGACACATAAGAATAAGGCATCATATCCCATTATGGATTGTTGTGAGCAACCATGTGGTTATTGGGATTTGGGTCCTTCAAAAGAACAGTCAGCGCTCTTAACTGCTGAGCCGTCTCTTCACGGTCCATATTCCTCCCAACAAAAACATGGTCAGGCCTGTCACAGCAATACCCCAGTGCATGGTAATAACGTCTGTCTTAGGGTTGGGAAGAGACACCATGACCAAGGCAACTCATGTAAAACCCAACATGTAATTGGCACTGTCTTACAGTTTCAGAGGTTTAGTCCATTATCATCATGGTAGGACGTATGGTAACATGCACACAAACTTGGAATTGTGAGAGTCAAAAGTTCTACATATTGATCTGAAAGCAGCTAGGAAAAGTTCCACACTGGGCAGAGATTAACCATAGGACCAAACAAAGTCCACCTACACAGTGACAAATAAGGCCACACACCTCCAATAAGGCCATACCTCCTAAGAGTTCCATGGCCTGTGGCCAAGAATTCAAACACATGAATCTATGTTGGCCAAAGCTATCCAAACTACCACAAGGGAACAGAAAAAAATGTCAGAGTAAAGGTAAAAGACATCTGCAGAAAAATATATTTTCTTAACACAACAGAGCGTCTGATATTCGCACTCACAGTAGCTGTGGATGAAGGCCTTAAGACAAGATCAAGACTGTCAAAACATCAGCATGGATGGGCAGTCACATAAAGTCATAACTAAAAAGTACTTGGAAATAGATGGCAACTGGTGAAGAGTCAGATTTTTTTCCTCAGGGAAATGGCTCCCATACTCACGCTGTGGTGGATGGCCCTATACATGTATAGGCCCAATGCTACGTGTACTATAATGTTAATTTTGGTCCCCAAAATCACTTTCATGACTCCCTGTATGGAAGAAACTGAGGGACCCTACCCCCAGTTAGTTCTGATTGGTCAATAAAGAAGCCAGTATCCAATGGCTGGGCAGGACAGAGGCAGGACTTTTAGGAATCCCACACTTGGGACACAGAGGAAGGAGGTAGAAGGTGATACCCAATGTTGGGAGGAGAGAAGAGACACCATGCCTGAAAATAGTGGAGGACAGGGAGGCATAGCCCACATGTGAAGGAGCCAGGAGAGGGCAGCCCAGGGCAGCCAAGCTAGAATATAGAATTTAGTTTAAGTAATAACTCAGTATTATTAGCGGGAGGTGGATTAACTGCATGGAGGTCAGGAAGTGTCCCAGCTGTTACACTGTTTGAGGCATATCAAAATATAAAGTTCTGTATTTGTCTTTCCTTTGGGAACACAAAGCATTTGGGAGGGTAGCAGAAACCCCATGATGAGATTTTATTTAAATATTTAATTCTACATATCCCCATATACACAGAGGAAACACTAAGTGAACTCACAAAGCTAGGAAGGCAATGAGGTTAATGGGTTGTAAGAGGAGTTCCAGAAAGAATTTGGGGTGGATTTGAGCAAGACACATTACATGTGTTTCATAAGTATTGTTGCTAGGTAGAACTATTGACCGATTCCCTTTTGACAGCTTGCATAACACTTTCTGGTACTATGAAAACAAGTTTTGGGAGCTGAGTCTCTTGGGTTAGGTAGTCTTGACAAATACTCCTAGAGAAGTAACAGTGACATGCATATCTTGGTGGTAACCAAAAGCTCTCTAATGGGACATAAGACTAAATCAACTAAAAGAAAGTCATAACAGGTACTAGAAACCTAGCAAACTATCTGGAATGTTGAAGTCATAGATCTGAGAGGAGTACCTACTCCTGCCAGTTTATTGAGTCAGCATCATTTCTAACTGGATTTTATATCCACTGGTAAGAGTAGCTTTCAGTCCTCATAAAAGAAGCTTCTGTTTGCAGCAGAAATCATCTCAGAAAACATGAAGTAGTCAAAATACAGGGAACAGTTTATAGTGGGATTTTTCAGTATCAATGGGATATATCTACAGCGCAACTCCTACATCTATCGCACTCTGATCTTTGCAGTAGATTGCTAAGGCCCAGAAGTTGACTGTGAGTTTATCTACTAGAAATGACAGGGAAGCTACACTTATGATACCTTAAACATATGACTATATAAAATAAGAACTGGACAGTGACTAAAATAAATATTTTAATATGTAATATTTTGGTATTTTCATTTTTCCAGTTACTTAAATGTCTGTGATAACTGTCTGGTGCTGTCTCTGCATAGACAGCTCTATATTAGTGAAACCATAGGGACAAGGGCTGAGAGAAAGGCAGGCAGGAGCCAAACTCCTGGTTTCCACCCTTCTTTTAGTTGACTCTGACCAGGGTTTAGAATGCTACATTTGTAGCAACTTTTTGCTAGACGTGGACAGTTTCCATGGTCAATTTCCCTCTAAAAGTTTGTGATGCGTCCACCATATTTTTTTAAATGATGCCAATTAAATCATAATAAAATGAAAGTCTGGGGAAGACACTTCCTTCTGCCTCCTATCCATGTCCTGCACTTTAAGACAACCAGGCTACAAACTAAGAGTGAAAGCATCCGATGTGTAATTATGATACATCTAAAAGTCTTGGTGGTAAACATAGTTTAAAGAAATTGTGTGTTTCCTATGGAGCATTTATGAGTCCTGTTTAGATAAGTGGCACTTAGCATTTCCAGATAAGAGCAAAATCTAGGTCCAAGCAATAGAGACAAAATGATCTCAGTATTTGAGATGACTCCGATAAGAACTGTAAAGCTTAGCTATTGGACAGTCACTCTAGACTGCTGTCCCTCCTTAAAGCTCAACTTTGAGTTTACTTATTCCTGCCTCTCTATTACTGTGGAAGCACTCTGTGCTCTGAGTTCATTTTTACCTAAGCTTTCCAGCACTGGCCCTGACTGTAATCAGCTCCGTGAGCAGCAATCATGAAGATCTCCTGCTTTCTGCTGTTGATCCTCTCTCTATCCTGGTTTCAGATCTACCCAGGTAAGTACCGAACCTGCTGACCCCCTGACCAGAGCTGGGTACATTGGGTCATAGAACAGGTGAAAAATTAGTGTTGGATCTGAGGAGCGATCAGTAGAACAGCATTCCAATACTCAAAAGCCTGTAGCCAACTGGCAATAGGGGCTTCAGCCTCTGTCCTAGGTATGAGGCAATGAGCCTGGCCACAATGAAGAGCTAGGAAAAGAGACTTCCAAGATTTTCAACCCCCTTCTTGTCATGATCATCTAGAAAATATTCTTTGTAGAAAACATTCTTTCTTATCCCCAGGAACGCATAACTCACCAAGAGGCCAGATGTCTATCTCGAGATGGGCACCCACTCCTTAACGACCTTTCACAGGACCATTTAACACATGACCACAATACACATGGCTAATGAAGAATATGAACTTGATGTTTTAGATTAGGAGACTTAGTGACAGATGAGACACGTCCTGAAAGACCGAGTGTAGGAAGCATAGACCTTGAATGAAGTTCAAGGGCTCTCATTTTAACTACTTCCCCACAATGTCCTTGTGAATAAAAGGGAGTCATAATCCCTATTTCTTGGATAGTTTACCCCAATCATATGACAGTGATCAGACATCAAGAGCACAGTCCACAAGATCAGGAATTAAGTTAACCCTCATCCCTGCATAAGGAGGTCTTCAACTCAAAATGTAACTGAATATAAAGCCCATATTCAACACTTTCTTGTGATAAACACAATTTGCTAAAGGAAAGCCAAAAACTGATTCTTATGGAGAGCAGGATGCAGTGATCAGCTAGGGGTGTACTTGGATAGGATGGAACTCAAAATGGGTCTGGGAGATTCCATCCTGGTCCAAGTTCGGTCTTTGTGAACTTTCTGCTCTGAGAAGAGCAATGGACTTCACATTTGTCGTCTATTAGATCAGAGAGACCTTGAATGAACTGACTTCTGAGTCCCTCCTCGGTTTAAAATGGTCCTGCACTGTTTAACCTTCCTCTGCTTAGCAATTGCCTCCATTTATTTATTTTCTGATATGATGCAATATTCAGAAAAAAACAAAGGGGAAAAAATGTATTTATCTCCAAGCTCAGTATATAGTAGACTGTGGCAGGGAAACTAGGGCAACATGAGCTTAAAGTAGCTGTCACATGGCATCCACATGATACTGTTGTCTATTTGACACAATCTTAGAACATCATGGAAAAGAATATCAATTAGGGATTGTCTAGATTATCTATAGGTGATTGACTTTGTTGAATTAACTGAGGTAAGAAGACATGCCCATTTCCTGGGATTAGGGTCTAGGCTGTAAATGACTGCAGAAAGTGAACTAAGCACTGGTAAGCAATCTCTCTCTCTCTCTCTCTCTCTCTCTCTCTCTCTCTCTCTCTCTCTCTCTCTCTTTCTCGTACTGCTTTTGATTGTGGTTGTGGTTGTGACAACTAATTTCAAGTTCCTGCCACCCTGATGTCCTTGTAATCTCAAACTATAACTTGTAATTATGAACTAAGCCCTTTCTCTCATAAGACTTTTTTTTGTCAGAATACTTTATCATACCAATTGGAAAGAAAACTACAATAAGCCACAGTCCAAAATCAGAGAGCAATGAATGAGTGCAAGCTTCCTCAGTTTCTCCATTTTATATATTCCATGATACATGCCTGGAGAATGGTCCTGTCCACACTTAAAATGGGTCACCCCACCTCAATTAACACAATCAAGAGGGTTTCCCACAAGCATGAAAGAAGCCCATCTCTCAAGTGACTCTAGATTCTGTCAAGTTAATAATTTAAGAAAACAAATACACTGATCAAGAACAAAGAAGAGAAACACATATAAGAATATTTAGATTAATGATGTCATTAAGAAAAACAAACAACAAAGCATTGTGGATAGCTAGCAAAAAGCTTTCAAAACTTAATTTTTACTGCATGTTTTAGTACCAGACAATCAGTTGCAAGTATTTCACCAGGGAACATAAAGTATACTAAATATGCTTTTAGAATCTTCTCAGCAAAGACAGCAGCACAAAAGGAAACAAAATCTGGAGGTCTGACTTTGGAGGACCCACCTTTGGAGGGTCTGACTGGGGATGATCATTGAAGAGGCCGACATTAGATTCAGAGTATTGATCTTTCAACAATCATACACAATGGAAGTCAGAACCTAAAAAATGTAGAGAAAGGTTTATGAGACAGAACTCAGGAAGATGGGTTTAGGGTGAGCAAGTGAGTGGGTTAAGCTGTGGTGCTTCTCTGAGAAAGTGCTGGGCTGGGAAAGCATTTCCTCCCACCACCATAGCACCACTGTCCCACTGGAGAGTTTGTGATGATGAGAATGTTCTACAGCCAGAGATGGTGGTCCATCCTTTACTCCCAACAACTAAGAGGGTGAGGAAAGAGCATTTCTGTGATTCAAAGGCAGCCTGACCTAAATAATGAATTCCAAGACAGTAAGGCCTATAGAGTGAGACCCTGTCTCAAAATTAATAGAAAAGAAAGTATCCTCCTTTTGCTCTTTCTAGTATAATAACCACCAATCTACATGGCTATTGAACTGTGGGGTTTTCCCTGGTAAGTTAGTTCAAGACAACTCATATTTTATTGGACATCCAGGGTATCGGTTGTCGAATTTTTTTCTTTAAATAATAAAATTTGTGTAGAAGTCTTGTGCCTTCTTCAAGAATGCTAATCATCACTGCAGCTATAGCAGGAGTCTGAGGTTCTTCTGTTCTTTTCTTGCAGTTGCTGGCCTTGACACAGTAAAATGTCTCCAAGGAAAAAACAACTGTCACATTCGGAAATGCCCGTGGTTTTTACTTACAGTTAGCACCTGTTATAAAGGGAAAGGCAGCTGTTGCCAAAAACGTCGTTGGTTTGCCAGGAGTCATGTGTACAATGCGTAACCATTGCTTTAATAAAGACAAACACCCCGAGGTGTAGCTTCTTCATACTAAAATGAGTCTTCAATAAATCTGTATTGTGTTAAGGAAATATGGGTATTTCCGGGCACCTGCATTGAAGAACAGGTCAGACATGCCTGCCTGCTCAAGAGAAAAAATATGGCCAAGAATTAAGCAAATGTGATTCCATTTGATTTTTCAAGAAATGTACTCTTGAGGACCATCTTACTCCAAGTAGGAAGTTAACTCAGTAGCAGGAGAGTGGAGCCACTCCTACCTAAATTATTTTATGCAGTCAGGGCTTATTCAGCTCAAACCATCACAATCACCCTGCAACCTCCTTCATAGTTGTAGTTTCCATGTAGCCACAGGTACCTGCCACACTTAGATCCATATACCATCATTGTATTTGGGTTTCTAAATCCACTGGCCACCATTCCCACCCAAGTTGGTACCAACAAAAAAACACTCTTCAGAGATACTGATAGCTTTATACCTTTAATCTACTAACTTGTTTATTGCACAAATATGAAAAGACTTTATACATAGGAGGCTCCTAGTGTCGGTGAGCAGAAAGTAAGAGTAATTTCGTGTGCTAACATGAAAGGAAAAAGACACGCTGCTACTTTTTAAATAGTGAATACTCTGGGCTTTGGATGCCATCCTAATAACTACACATAAAATCCGAGTCCTTTCTATATCACTGAGGTACAACATTAAAGGTAAAAATATCTATCAACTAAAACTACATTATTAGATCATAACTGATCCAAACTTGCATGTAAGGATTTCATTTCTACACATTATATCCAAATTAGTTTCTATAAATCAAAAAGTGAAAACAGTGTTCAGAAAGACAGTGCACATCTTTATGAGAAACACAACATGATTCATCTTGAAGCACCAGTTAGAAGTCGCGCTTCTATGTATGCTGAAGTACAGAGGATCTGGGAAGGTCCTAAGAAATCGCAGGTCAAGAAAGGCCTCTACCTAAAAGTGACCATTACCATTTACTTAGCCAAAGAAAGGTAGATTTCCTCAGAAGTGATTAGAGGGTGATTTTATGGGCCTCTGTTTTGGGTTCAAAAACTTGGGCATACAGGTAGGTCTTTTTTCGAAAGTACAAAGACTTCAAGAAGCCTTTGTAAACTCACCCAAGGTCTTCATAATTTAGATACAGAATAACTCCACCTACCTCAAAACTAGTATTAGGATCTAATTGTTTTCCAATTAATATCCTCATTGCAATCATAGACATACTATGATCCAACAATTCAATCCATCCTTTACCTCAGCCACTCACAGGATAAAAGCCTAGGTTTTGTTTTCAGTCCCTTGTCTCATATTATATACAAAATCAACACATAATGGATTGAAGATGCCAATGTGAAAACTCAGACTATAACACAAGAAACAAATATGGTACAAAATCTCTGCAACATTGATCAGAAAGATAGTTTTATTACTATGACCCAAGGAAAATATGCATTTATAGCAAAAATAAGCAAATGAGGATAAATCAAACTAAAAAGCTCTTTCACAAGAAAGGTGACAGCAAAGTAAGAAGAATACCAGGAACTAGTCAAAATGTAAGTAATTCATATATCTAATAAGTGTGCAACATCCTAATTATAGTAGGAAATAAGACAATACAGAGAAGCACAGAAAGGAACCCAGTTAAAACAATACCAAAAACCTGGACATATTTGCTCATAGACTGATATGGAAATGACAGATGTCAATGAAGCAATGTTCAGCCTCACTAATCACTAGAGAAATAAAATTTCCAAATAAGATGCTACCCCACTATTATTTAAAAAGTGATAAAAACAAATGACAGCCGGGCAGTGGTGGCGCACGCCTTTAATCCCAGCACTTGGGAGGCAGAGGTAGGCGGATTTCTGAGTTCGAGGCCAGCCTGGTCTACAAAGTGAGTTCCAGGACAGCCAGGGCTATACAGAGAAACCCTGTCTTGAAAAAAAACAAACAAAAAAAAAACCAAAAAAAAAAAAACAAATGACAGTAGATGAAGATGCGTAGATAGGTGATGATTTCCACACTGTTCTTGGCAGGGAATATCAACATAACTATTGTATAAACATTACCTCTCATGTGAATGATCTTCAAAACAACGTCTGTGCTACATGCTACTGTACCCTTGAACCAATAGATACGTACCCAAAAGAACTGAAAGTAAATATGCCCAAAATATATCTGCACTCATTCACTAGATCATAATAATTCATAATAATCAAAACATGTAATTGGCTGCCATGTAGCTTGATTGAATAAGTAACAAGGAAAATTTGGAACACATGTATACCAGAATTTCATTTCCAACATTAAAAATAACAGATTTCTGCCAGGTTCAAACAGATGAATGGTTCTGAAGTATATTAATCTAAATAAAATCTGCCAAACATCACACACAAACACACACACACACACAAACCATTGGAAGACATTCACATGTGGAAATGTCACACTCATAGAAACAATGAATAAGAAAAGCTGGTTACTCATGATTACAGGGCCATGTAGTAAATAAGAATCTTCTGTCCATAGAATATGTACTTTTAATTTAACAGGGAGAAGATCTCAAAATATGTGGCAGCTGAGTGATTATATCTACTGATGATATGTAAAAAAAATTGGGATAATGAATCTCAACTGTCATATCTTATATAATGGAAATGACTCCTTACTATAAGCCAAATATAATAATTCTATACCATGAATTTCTATTTAAATATTACATTCTTCTAATAAAATATGTAATTCTGAATAGTCCTTTTCAATATTTTGTAATTTTGAGAATTTAATACATATATTAATAATATGTGGAAACATCTACACCCATCTCTCCCCCTTCTAACTGCAGTATGTCCCCAAATACGAGCCAGAGGAGATCTGAGACTGGGGGCAAGTCTCTTTGCGGTAGATATTGAAGGTCTCCATTCAGTACTGCAAACATTGACGTGGAAAGTGTGTTTCCTGAAATGATGTTTTTAGACCTCCATTTTGACAAATGATACAAGTAGACCCCTACTCTTCTTACATTTTCTAGTTTAAAAAGTATTCCAAAGTATGAGATACTTGGTCATCACATACTGGCTTCCTTAAGGTATTTATCACTGGTCAATGTTCTGCACACCACTAGAGCTACCTCAGTATTACCTAGAATCTATGAATTCATCAAATATGGATAGTTCTGGAAAGTTTTGAGACAACACAGGAAACTCAGGCCCAGACTATTATACAAAAAAAAAAAAAAAACAAACCAAAAACTTTCATTTACCATAAACAGAGAAAACAAGATATTTGATGACAAAGTCAAATTTAAGCAATAAATCCACAAATCCAGCTGTACAAAAGGTACTAGAAGGAAAATAGTTCTAGGAAAGTTAGTTGCACCTATGAAAACACAGAAAATAAATAATCTCATACCAGCAAAACCAAAAGAAGGGAAACACACACACACACACACACACACACCACCACCACCACCACCACCACCATCAACAAAACAAGAATCAACAATCATTGACCATTAATATCCCAATATCAATGAACTCATTTCCCCAATAAAAAGACACAGACTAAATTCTGAAAAACTCCTGCTTCTCAGGTACAGGTCACACCTTAGAACAGGTGAGTGACCAGCCTGCCACCTGAACTACCCCACTGCCTAGATTTAGTTTCCAAAGACCCATTCTGCTGCCCCCCTCCCCACCTCACTGCCAGTCCTGCAGTTGCCCCCACATCCTGCAGACTCCCAATGCTCATGTGCAGACCACACCAGTCAGAAGAATAGAGGCCCCTGCTGTACCAAAGACCAAGCTAGTCACCATAAGTTCAACTCCCAACCTAGTCAGAGACTCCCTCTGCATCAGAGGTCACTCCAGTCAGCAAAAGTCCAGGCCACAAAGACTGGAAGACTAAAGTAGAAACAGAAACCAAAAAACAAAAACATCCACTCAACAAAGACAAACCCAGAAAATCAGCACCTACGCCTAGAATTATGCCAACCCCACACATCAGTCTAAGAACAAAATCAACAACAGCCAGGACAATATGGCACCACCAGAGTCCAGTTATCCTATGACAGCAAAACCTGAATATTCCAGTGTAGCTGAAGCATATGAAAATGACCTTATTTACATTCAAAATCATTTCCCCTTTCCCGTTTCCTCCCTCCCCGAAAGTCCCATAAGCCCCCTTCCCTCCCTCTTTTCTCCATTCAATCCCCTCTCGCTTCTCTGTCCTGGCGTTCCCCTACATCCAGTCTTTCCAGGACCAGGGGTCTCTCCTTCCATCTTCTTAGAAATCTATTGCTATGCAAATTGTGTCTAGGGTATTCCGAGATTCTGGGTTAATATCCCCTTATCAGTGACTGCATACCATGTGTGTTCTTTTGTGATTGGGTTACCTCACTAAGGATGATATTTTCAAGTTCTGACCATTTGCCTAGGAATTTCGTGACTTTCGGGGAGGGAGGAAACGGGAAAGGGGAAATGATTTTGAATGTAAATAAAAAAAAAAAACTTGGAAAAAAAAAAGAAAAGAAAAACAGGGATAATCCGGCATCTTGAAAGAGCATTCATTCCCAAACACTGTTTATTAATAATATATTTAGGAATATATATAAAGGCAATAACAATGAATGAAAAATGAGGCTGCAAACTTGAAAGTGAGCAAGGGGGAGTAGGTGGGAGGATTTGGAGGGAGGAGAGGGAAGGGCGTAACATGGTAAATACATTATAATCTCAAACAATCAAAAAAAAAAAAAGAAAATTACTTAAAGCCAATTTTATGTGTTACTTGAATGACTTTGGGGTCAAGGCAGAAATAAAGAAAAAAAATAATAAAGACTTCCTAGAATTCAATGAAAATGAATGTACAACATACCCACACTTGTGGAACACAATGAAAGCAATACTAAAAGGAAAGTTCATAGCACTAATGGCTTCCATAAAGAGAGATATACAAGCAACTTAACAGAACACTCAAAAGTTCTAGAACAAAGAAAAGCAAACGTACCCAAGAGGAGTAGATAGCAGGAAATAATAAAATTGACTGCTGAACTCAATAAAATAGAAACCAAGAGAACAATACAAAGAATCTATGAAACGAAGAGTTGGTTCTTTGAGAAAATAACAAGATTGGCAAACCGTTATCCAAACTAACCAAAAGACAGAGAGAGAACACCCAAATTAATGAAACTGGAAACAAAAAGGGGGACATGACAACAGACACCAAGGAAGTCCAAAGAATCATTAGTTCATAAGTCACAAAAATCAACCACCATGATCAAGTAGGCTTTGTCCCAGAGATGAGGGAATGATTCAACGTAAGAAAATCTGTCGATGTAATCCACCATATAAACAAACTGAAAGAAAAACCACATGATCATTTCATTAGGTTCTGAAAAGCCTTTGACAAAATCCAAAACCCCTTCATTATAAAAGTCTTGGAGAGATCAGGGATACAAGGGACGTACTTAAGTACATAGAGAGGGCAATATACAGCCAGCCAATAGCTAACATCAAATTAAATGGAGACAAAATCCAAGCAATTCCACTAAAATCAGGGACAAAACAAGTCTGTCAACTGTCTCCATATCTATTCTATATAGTACTCGAAGTTTTACCTAGAGCAGTAAGACAACTAAAGTAGATTAAGGGAAGAAGTCAAAGTATCATTATTTGCAGATGATATGATAGTATACATAAGTGACTCCCAAAATTCTACCAGGGGAAGTCCAACAGTTGATAAACACCTTCAGCAAAATGACTGGATACAAAATTAACTCAAAGAAAAAAATTAGTAGCCTACCTATATACAAACAACAATTGGGCTGAGAAAGAAATTAGGGAAACATTATCCTTCACAATAGCTACAAATAATATAAATTATCTTGGTATTACTCTAACCAAGTGAAAAAACCTGTATGACAAGAGCTTCAAGTCTTTGAAGAGAGAAATTGAAGAAGATATCAGAAGATGAAAAGATCTCCCATGTTCATGGATTGGTGGGATTAACATAATAAAAATGGCCATTGTGCCAAAAACAATCTACAGATTTGATGCAATTTCCATCACAATTCTTCTAACACAACTCTTTACATAACTTGAAAGAACAGTACTCAACTTCAAATGAAGAAGCAGCTAAAATAATCCTGTAAAATAAAAGAACTTTTAGAGGTATCACCAATCCTGTCTTCAAGCTATACTACAGAGCAATAGTAATGAAACCTCATGTTATTGACATAAAAACAGATAGACCGATCAATAAAATAGAATTGAAGAACTAGAAGTAAACACATATACCTGTGGACATGTGATTTTTACCAAAGAAGCCAAAACCATACAATGAAAAGAAGATAACATCTTTAACAAATAGTGCTGGTCTAACTGGATGTCTGGATATAGAAGAATGCAAATAGATTCATATCTAGAATCCTGCACAAAACGCAAGTCCAAGTGGATCAGAGACATCAACATAAAACCAAACACAATAAATCTCATAGAAGAGAAATTGGGGGAACTGCCTTGAACTCATTGGCACAGAAAGAGACAGAAGCTGATACAGAGGCCATGGAGAATTGCTGCTTACTGGCTTGCTTCCTCTTGGCTTGCTCAGCCTGCTTTCTCATAGACCCTAGGACTCAGGGATGGCACCACCCACAATGGGCTGGGTCTTCCCCTGTCAATAAACTAATTAAAAAAATGCCTTACAGTTGGATCTCGTGAATCTGAGTTAAGGTTCCCTCTATTCAGATAACTCTAATGTGTGTGTCAATCATAGTATTAACCAGCACAACTCCTAATGATGTTCTGCTATTTTCACAGTGCTTTGTTCAACAATCATCAGAGAATGTTCCTCCTACAGCAAACGGGAACAGATATAGAGATCCACAACCAGGCATTCAGCAGACAGGGAGAAACCTTGAAACACTCAGCCCTAAATGGGACATTTCCATCAAATCTCTCTCCTCAGAGATCAGGAAACCCTTTTAAAGAGGGAGCAAAAAAAAATGTAAGATGGAGGACACCAAGAAAACCAGGTCCTCTAAATCACCATGAACGAAGCACGTATAAACCCACAGAGACCGAAATAACGTGTACAAGGGCATGCACAGATCTGTACTAGATCCTCTGTGCTTTTATTATGGCTTCCAGCTTAGTGTTCCTATGGGATCCCTGAGCATGCAAATGAGTGGGTCTCTGACTCTTGTGCCTTCTCTTGGACTCTTTTCCTCCCCAAGGTTGGTGTTCCTTGTCCAACTTTAATGTGATGGTTTTTGTTTCATCTTATAATATTTTTTAAATGAATAAACCTAGCTACTAGGGTAAAAGTTAACAACTGGACTGCCATTTACATGTGCTGGGAGAGGGAAAATCAACTTTTGCCAATGGAATGGTGTTGCATATACCAACCACTCCAGGGCAGGTCTCGCATTCAAGTACAGTTGACCAACAAGCAACTGAATGTTGTGTTTTGTTTTCTAGGTTTGGGTAGTTTGTTGTATTAAGATTGGGGTTTTTTGTTTGTTTGTTTGTTTTGTTTTTTGAGAAAGAACTTAAAGTTCTATGAATAGGGAGAAAGAGAGGATCTGAAAGGACTTGGGGGAGAGCCATGCCTTTAGTTCCAACATTCAAGAGACAGAGGCAGGAGGATGTCTAGGTTCAAGAGCAACCTGGTCTACAAAGCAAGTTCCAGGACAGCCAGGGCTACACAGAGAAACCCTGCCTTGAAAAAAAAAAAACAAAAAAAAAAACAAAAGAAACAACAAAAACCTAATCAAGGAAGTGAAGGTCCTCTACAACAAAAACTTTAAGCATCTAAAGAAAGAGATAGATACTAGAAAATAGAAAGACATCCCACACTCACAGATAAGTAAGATTAATTATGAAATGCATTGATAAAATACTCAAGAATTTCTGTGACTGAAGAAGTAACCGAGAAGACAGGAAACAATGAAGGAAATAAATTACCAAAGAATACAGAGGATATTTTCTCTGAGACAAAAAAAAAAGTCATATAATTTCTAAATTGAAAGGATCTACAAAATTCAAAGTAGGTGTATAAAAAGAGAATTGTGCATCTGCATACTTGAATACACACACACAATCATGGACACACACACACACACATACATACCCATGCACACACACATGCATACCCATGCACGCACACACACACACACACACACACACACACACACACACACACGCAAGCATGCCCATGCCCACACACATAGACTATGCTCTCCAATAGTGACTTGGTCTTCCAGATGCTAAGATATCCTTCAGCACCCCTTTATTTATGCAGCTCTCACTGCCCTCTGACCTCACTCCCCTCTGACCTCTCAGGCATCTCTGCCAGAAGATGTTCCTTTGCATCCCAGTCAAGCTTGGAGTCCTCTTCCCTGATACTTGGTCCCTGAGTTTTTCCCCATCTAGAGATAGCTGATGTCCAAGGCCATAATTATGCCATCAGTGATGAGAAAATGGGGTGCTTGCTCCATCTCTCACCAGTGTGGAATCTTATGCTGAAACAGATGCATCTGGATCTATGTGAGCACTCTTGGCACCCATCTCTGGAGTGGCCTGCCTAACCAACTGCTCTGCCCTATAAACTTCAGCATTCAGGGTGGTTGTAGCTACTCATAAAACTGAAGGTTCAAGGAAGGACCCTGCTTCCTCATACACTCTGCTGAGGAATGCAGGGTAACAAACTCTCAAACTGGAATAGAGGTTCGCCTGTCACGGGATGGTTGGAGCTCTATAAACCTTACGGTAAGAAACAAACACCTAGTAGACTGAGATCAGGAAATCCCAATTCTTTCTGGGACATAGTTTCTTTTTACTTCATGACATGAACGGTCGTTTCCTGTCTTGCTTCAGCTGCATAACAACTGCCTAATGATAATGTCATCCCAGTTTTAAAAGAAAACTTATCAGGTTGCAGAAATGTCTCGAGTCATGAAAATAGGAAAGATGGTATATCCTAGACAGCCCAGTTCTTGTGCCAAATGCCTCCCTGAAGGACAAGAATACAGACAGCACAGGAGAAAGCAGCAGACCTGGGATTGTGTCTCTTTATCCCCATGATGAGACCTCACTCTACTTGTCTTCGCATTTTTGAAGGGAATTGTGTCTCCAGAGAGCTAGCAAAACTCCTGCTAAACCTTCAATAGATGTCCCTAAAACTAGCTGGTAGTATCCCCTGAAATCCAACATACTGTAAGGTCCAGAGCCTCAGGACTCCTCTGGGGCTGTCACCGTCAAGCTCCTTCTAGTGGTCCCTGCATGACACCATAGGATCACCTATCCAGCCTTTTTGTAAGTCTTGGTTGCTCAACTGCTGCTCCAGAAAGTGTGTTGGCAGAATCCACTTTATGCCTCTCACTGAACTCCAAACCACTGAAGACCTCCTCATATACATGGGAGCAAAATGAATGTGCTAGAAACAACAATAAAAGAGTTAATGACCTGGAGAATAATAAACTTTCCAGTTTGATTAGGTTCACCAGAATTAAGTTGTGTATTTGAGGAGTTTGCTATTGTAGAGCTCTGGGAAAGACACAAACAACCTCTCAGGGTACTGAAGGAGTGCCAAAGTTCTTTCTTTCCCAGACTCTCCTGTGATCTAACTTGTGACTGGAACTCCTCTCCTCTACTACCAGGGCATGTATTGAGTTTAGGCAAACCATGAGGCCAAATGATAGGGTTTTTTGTTTTGTTTTTGCTGCTGCTTAAAGGACTAAGCCTGTGGGATAGATCAACAGGTAAAAGTACTTGCTGTGCAAGCCAGACAGCCTGACTTTGATCCATGGAATTCACAGTGGAAGGAGAAAACACATGTCCAAAAGTGGTCTGTGATCTCACACATGCTACAGTACATGCACACCCACAATCATATACATCTTATACAGAAAGAAAGAATGAAAGAACGAAAGAACGAAAGAACGAAAGAACGAAAGAACGAAAGAAAGAAAGAAAGAAAGAAAGAAAGAAAGAAAGAAAGAAAGAAAGGAAGGAAGGAAAGAAGGAAGGAGGGGAGAGGGGAAGGAAAAGAAAGGAAAGGAAAGGAAAGGAAAGGAAAGGAAAGGAAAGGAAAGGAAAGGAAAGGAAAGGAAAGGAAAGGAAAGGAAGAAGGGGGACTCTGTCTCCATTGCTAATCTTTGCTCTTATATGTCTGCCTCACTCTTGTCTCAGTGAATCTCTCTCTCTCTCTCTCTCTCTCTCTCTCTCTCTCTCTCTCTCTCTCTCTCTCTCTCTCTCTCTCTCTCTCTCTCTCCAGTCCTAGGTATCTGTCTCTTTTCAATCCATGTCTCTATTTCCATCCATGTCTCTTCAACTCTTTAAAATTTTCTTCATCCTTTTCTCCTTCAGTGTCCTCATACTCTTTCTCTCTTTCTTCTTCTCTCTCGTTTCCTCTAGCCCTTTCTCTCGCTCATACTGGCATAATGAATGTATCAAAAGATCTGAGAGGTACATGCCTTGGTACAGAGTGAAATTCAGCTGGTGGTAGCAGCATTTGCTGTTGTCTGTTCTGATTTCTCATGCAATGGGAACTGCATGAGAAACCAGACTCCTCCCTGAACCAGTTCTATGGCACAAGAACAAGTTGAACCTTGTTCCTGGCACCTGGCTCAAATGGTTTTTGTGACCTCTTGATGACTCTGAGGGCTCTTAATGCCTTTTACACACTCTCTCCTGTTTGTTTCCCATAACCAGGAATTACTGCTTGATACTGATAACCTAAAATGCTATTTACATTACCATAGTTATTTTTAGCAGTGGGGATTATATTGTGAGCTTCATTGCCAGAAAACTTTCAGCACCTCCTAACCTTGAGAACAAAGTTAGCCAAGCACAAGACACCAACTCAGGGTACCCAAAATGACATGGAATCCATCCATATTCAAATAAAGACAATAAATAAATAAATAAATACATAAATACATAATAAATAAAGACCCACAAGACTGTAAACAACTCATGACAAGTGACAGGAATCGTGATCGTTGGAGATAGACTCTAGTTCCAATATCACCAATGATCCATTAATCTTTGGTGACATGTAATCCTGATGCCTATAAACATGGCCATAATCAGGCCTTGGGGTGGCATTGGCTACTCATCAGCCTAGGACTCCCATCTTTTCTGAACTCTGGCCCATGGGGAAATACTGCAGTTCAACTTACTGATTTTGATGTTCTGCTGCTCCAAGATCATGCAAGGTGAAAAATGTGTCGAGGCTGGAAATATGGGGCTGAGAGTAGCCGATGCTAACTAGTCCTAGGCATGAGGGAGCAAAATAACAAAATAGCATCCTGCAGGTAAGCAGTCTAACCTAGCATTCTTCCAAGGTCTTCAGTATCTACCTCTGTGTGCCTGCCTCAGTCTGTCTCAGTGAATCTATCTCTATGTATTTCTGGGCATCTGTCTTTTTCAGTCTGTGTTTCTGTGTCTACACATGTTTAGGAAAGACAGAGATAAAGCTGGTAGAGATACGGAGTTGGCCTCAGACAGTTCTTTGCATCTTTCGGCCCCTCATCTCTGTTCTGAATGTGAAAGACATTTTCGATACGGAAATGATTCTCTTCAGCCTACAGGGAGGCTCCTCACACTAAAAAGCCAGCTTTTAACCAGGGCAAACTACCCACAGTGACTTGAGAATCACAGGGTTAGGGATAGTAGCTCAGAAGGAAGCCTGCTGCAGGCAAGGTGCTACTAGTCCTAATCACCAAGTCAATTCACCCATAACTTAGGAAATAACATTACATGTGTATCACCTGTCACTACTGTATACTTTATCCACCTTCTAGAAATAGAAAAATGAAAGACATAGCTCATCTCCAGGGAGAAGTAGGGAGCCTCTGAAGGCCCCAAAGGCTCATGGGCTACTAATGTCTGAAATGTTCCAGGTTGACCTCAAGGAAGGGCACGGAGAAGTAAAAGTGTTGTCCACTGGGACTCACGTGCTGGTCAGAACCTTACTGTAGAAATGAGCATTCTCATTGTGTTCTGAACTAAACATAAAGATTTCTACTGAGTCTCAAGGACCACTATGTAGCCATGCAATCAATTTTAATTTCTTAACACTTGTTCATTTTCCAGTTTTATTTTCTACAGAAGTATAGATGATACATAAAAATATACATAAAATGAATATAAATAACATAAAATAAATAAACCATAAAATAAATAAATATACATAAAGTATAGATGATACATAAAAAATATACATGCGGTATGTACAACATGAGTTTTGGTGTATGTTGAAAATTTCTGATGTGGTTGAAAATCTAAACAAGTCTGACAGCTTGTATACTTACTGGTGTTCTCAATGCTCAATCTCTATTTCTTATAGGCCTGCATTCTCTCCTCCTCCCTCCTCCTCCCTCCTCCTCCCTCCTCCTCCCCTCCCCCTCCCTTCTCCCTCTCCCTTTCTCCCTCCTTGTAGGGTCAGGTACTGAGATAGCCATGCTAATTGTCTTCTATGAAGAGAAAATGAAGTCCACATGGCAAAGCCACTCAACTGATAATTTACAAATTGAGAGGGCAAGAGGCCGTGGATGAGCTGACTGAAAAACCACTGAAGTAACAACCACCATGGTCGAGCATTGTCTTTGGATGGAAAAGAAGCCAGGAAAGCAGAGACAGACCCTCAAGCTTAGGACCTCTCCTCCAAGAAGCACATTTAAAAAAAAAATACTCACTGATAATCTTGCTATAACCAGAAAAGTTAATGTGCAAGGAGAGATGGAATTTGCTTGATAAATATAGTGCTTAAATATGTCAATTCTTTCTCTACATCAATCATTGATACATCTTATCTTAGTTAGGGTTTTATTGCTGTGAAGAGACACCATAACTATGACAACTCTTTTTATTTTTAAATATTTATTTATTTTATTTATATGAGTACACTGTAGCTGTCTTCAGACACACCAGAAGAGGGCATCAGATCCCATTACAGATGGTTGTGAGCCACTGTGTGGTTGCAGGAAATTGAACTCAGGACCTCTGGAAGAGCAATCAGTATTCTTAACTGCTGAGCCATCTCTCTCCAGCCCCCATGGCAACTCTTACAAAGGAAAACATTTAATTGGGACTGGCTTACAGTTCAGAGGTTTAGTCCATTATTGTCACAGCAGGAAACATGGCAACATGCAGGCAGACATAGTACTGGAGGAGGAGGAGGAGGAGGAGGAGGAGGAGGAGGAGGAAGAGGAGGAGGAGGAAGAGGAGGAGGAGGTGAGAGTTCTACACCTGCTGCAGAGAACAGAGAACTGGCTTAAGTTTGTAAGACCTCAAAGCCCAGCTCCTAGTAATACATTTCCTCTAACCAGACCACACCTTCTAATATTGGCATTCCCCATGGACCAAGTATTCAAGCACATGAGTCTATGTTCCTATGGATAGGAATGAGTCTACCATTGCTATTCAAATCACCATGTGTATCATTGAAAAGTCTTTCCTTTTCTTGAAAACACAGAAGCTGTGGCAATATTCTTACCTGGCCACAGTGAGTTGAAGCTGACCAGGCTCTGCTTCTCCACTCAGAGACCCTTACCCCAAAACATAATACCCATGTCTTTGTCAGCCCAGTGGATGTATAGCTTACACTTGAGTCACTGATTCTAGGACATTGATGTGTCCTAGATTCATATTTTATTTTTGTTGCTGTGATAAAATACTCTGACTGGATAAAAGCAACACAGGGCAAGGGGGGTTTATTCAGAGTATAATTTCAGGTCACAGTCAATCACTGAGAGAACTCAAGACATGAATACAGGGCAGGAACTTGAAGACTGGTGTGTCTTCTTTTTATTCTACTCAGTGTTGTCTCCAACCAAAGAACTCACTTCACAGCAAAAAAAAAAAAAAGTAAAAAGTAAAAATCATTGTGCTTTGTTGCTGACATACCTTTTTTATATAGTTCAAGGACCTCATTGTGGGAATGGTGCCACCCACAGTGATCTGGGCCTGTCTACACTAATGGATAATAAAGAAAA
Source organism: Tokudaia tokunoshimensis (assembly GCA_036184795.1). NCBI lineage: Eukaryota > Metazoa > Chordata > Mammalia > Rodentia > Muridae > Tokudaia > Tokudaia tokunoshimensis. Next base: position 49,995,311 of record BTHU01000019.1, read on the forward strand.
TCCCAGAAAAACTTGCCCCACAGGCCAATCTGATATACGCAATTCTTCAATTAAGACTCTCCCCTCAAGTTGTTCTAGGTTGTGGCAAGGTGACATTTGAAACTAACCATCACATACTGCCCTACCCTAACTAAAGAAACCTCTGATGTGTAAGAATGGGTAAAAGAATGAAAACAACAGGATGGCCAGGCAGTGGTGGCTCACGCCTTTAATCCCAGCACTCAGGAGGCAGAGGCAGGTGGATTTCTGAGTTCCGGGACAGCCAGGGCTACACAGAGAAACCCTGTCTCAGAAAACCAAAAAAAAAAAAAAAGTGAAAGAAAGAAAGAAAGAAAGAAAGAAAGAAAGAAAGAAAAGAAAAGAAAAGAAAAGAAAAGAAAAGAAAAGAAAAGAAAAGAAAAAGCAAACAACAGGACATTCTGTTACTCCCTGGGATGTTCCAGGGAGAAAGAGTAAGGATAAATAGCAAGCCCCAAGTCACATGGCTGGTGATTGGCCATGGACTCCCATGGAACCAACAGAGATACTTAAGAGTCCAAACTATGGAAGGGTTTTGAAAGGAGAAAGTCTAAGAGAGAATTTGAATATCAACAAGTTTAGTGAATGCCTGGCGCTAAACCAAGTGAGGCCTGGAGCAGGACGTACCTTTGGAGCTGAGGGACCCACGCAAAGACCCAAGCTGATTTCAAAAAAAAAAAAGAGGAGGAAGTGGCCTTTTAAAAGAATGCCTTGTCTAGAGACTCATTAGTTTGTATAAGGGTTAGTTCAAAGTTCATTGGAAGTGACCAAGTATGTGGTCACAGTGGTCAATAGACCTCCTACCATCAACAAAGCTGTGTCTCCTCCACGTGTTCCAGTCCCCTCCCTGTACTGGTTGACCATGGAGGAGAAATCCAGATGTCTGGAACACAGCCCAGATACCCCCAACCACGTTAACAAACTTTATATAACCTTTGGTATACATTCACAGACCTTATATTCATGGGCATGAACTAGAGATGTTACAGGTCATAAAGTAGCTTACCAGAACACTAAAATCCTGTTAATTAGAGAAAGTTATTTCTCCCGATCAGTGCACCTGCTAAGAGCAAAAACCAAAGCTGAGCAGGAATCTAGCGGCAGTAAGGATGCAGAGGCCATGGAGGGCTGTTACTTACTGTCGTGTTCCTCCATGCTTGCTCGGTCTACTTTCTTAGAACAGCCAGGACCACCAGTCCAGAGGTAGCACTGTCCACAGTGAGTTGGACCTTCACAATTATCAATTATCAATCAAGAAGTGATGCAAAGAGCCCCACAGGCTGCTGTGGGAGAAATAAATACATCAACACTTTTACCCAACATTAGAGCCACCTTGCTCCAATACTGACATACAAATGCAATACTAACAAGCCTGTTTATAAGAATAAACATCTGCTCTCTTAACTGTACTGGAGGATTGCTTCACATAAAGAAGCTTGTGTCTTGTGTTGTAAATACAGTTGAACCCCATGGCTAGAAAGATCATAGTCCCAATGGGCCCATATTTTGCTAAGTAGTCATGTCAAAGTGCCTTCCAAATATTTAGGCTTTATAACCATAGCTTGCGATGACCCAGTTTTTGCCAGAGAAGCATCCTATGGCAGAAGGCAGTAACTAATGCAAAAACCCATAACCTTTCGAAGTGTTGAGCATGAAAAGTGTGCAGGCTACTCTTGTGTCGCCTTGACAGAAGGTAGAGATATCTGAAAGGAGGAAACCTCAATGGGGAAAATGCCTCCATAAGATCTGGCTGTGGGCAAGCCTGTAGGGCGTTTTCTTAATTCGTGATTAATGGGGGAGGGCCCAGCCCATTGTGGGTGGTGCCATCCCTGGGGTGGTGGTTCCATAAGAAAGCAAGCTGAGCAAGCCAGGGAAAACAAGCCAGTAAGCAGTACTCCCTCATAGCCTCTGTACCAGCTCCCAACTTCTGAGTTCCTCCCTAGTTTCCCTTCTATTAGTTTCAGTGTGTCTGGTTTTATGTGGAGATCTTTGATCCACTTAGAATTGAGCTTAGTGCAAGGAGATAAGGATGGGTCAATTTGCATTCTTCTGCATGTTGACCTCCAGCTGAGCCAGCACCATTTGTTGAAAAGGCTATCTTTTTTCCACTGGATGGTTTTAGCTCCTTTGTCAAAGATCAAGTGACCATAGGAGTGTGGATTCATTTCTGGGTCTTCAATTCTGTTCCATTGATCTACATGTCTGTTACTGTACCAATACCATGCAGTTTTTAACACTATTGCTCTGTAGTACAGCTTGAGGTCCGGGATACTGATTCCCCCAGAGGTTCTTTTACTCTTGAGAATACTTTTAGCTATTCTGGGTTTTCTGTTATTCCAGATGAATTTTTGAATTGCTCTTTCTAACTCTATGAAGAATTGAGTTGGGATTTTGATGGGGATTGCATTGAATCTGTGTATTACTTTTGGTAAGATGCTCATTTTTACTATATTAATTCTGCCAATCCATGAGCATGGCAGATTTTTCCATCTTCTGAGGTTTTCTTCAATTTCTTTCTTCAGAGACTTGAAGTTCTTGTCATACAGATCTTTCACTTGTTTGGTTAGAGTCACGCCAAGATACTTAATATGGTTTGTGGCTATCGTGAAGGGTATTATTTCTCTTACTTCTTTCTCAGCCTGCTTATCCTTTGAGTATAGGAAGGCTTCTGACTTGCTTGAGTTGATTTTATATCCGGCCACTTTGCTGAAGTCGTTTATCAGCTGTAGGAGTTCTCTGGTAGAGTTCTTTGGGTCGCTTATGTATACTATCATATCGTCTGCAAATAGTGATAGTTTGACTTCTTCCTTTCCAATTTGTATCCCTTTGACCTCTGAGTTCCTGCCCTGCTTGATTCTTGCCCTCACTGCTTTTTGATGATGAACTGTTCTATGGAAGTGTGAGTGAAATAAACCCTTTCTTCCCCAACTTGCTTTTGGGTCATGTTTGGTTGCAGCAATAGAAAACGGAAAGAGTAAGATAGGACAATTACATCAAATCCCTATCCCAAGGCGCAGTAATGGCAGGAAAGAAGAGGTAGAAAGAATGCCCTGGGGGATAAGGAATGCAGTGAGATGCTATCCTCTGGATGTGACCATGGCAATTGCACATATGAACTCACAACATCTGTGGTTGCCTATACAAGACCCACACAAAATCACACCAGTAAAAAATTCCAGTGAGGACTGAGAATAGTCTTCAAGACCCCAGATCAAGCTGCGGAGCATAGGCAGGTGACTTCTGGGGTGGAAGGAGTTCTTTCCTTTGGAAGTGGCCACTGATGATTGCACGCTGCCCAGTGGATGCACCTCAGATGTACTCTGTGGGTTATAATAATAATAAAAATGACACGAAAATGAGAAAGAGATGTGTTTGGAGGTTTAAGGAGGAGTTAGAGGGAGGGAGAGTGAATATGTTCAAGATACAATTATACATGTATGAATTTTTCAATAAAAGAAAAAAGTGGTTGGTAGCAGCAGGAGGAGGAGAGGAACACGAAACTGCTGGTTCCAGGGTGTGTACATTCAGTTGGGCACAAGGAAATGTTCAAGTTCTGCTCACAGCAGGGTGACAAAACTGAGTCACGGTGTATGTTTTTAAAATTTGAAGCTGGGGCTAGAGAGATGAGACTAAGAGCATTTGTTGTTTTTCCAGAGGACTAGGGTTCCTTTCCCAGCACCCACATGTCAGTTCACAACCATCTGTAACTCCAGATCTAGTGGATCTATCTTAACACCTCTGGCCTCCATAGGCATCCATACTCACATGTACACAGTGACATACATGCAGACACACACACCTATACATTGTTAAAAATAGTTTAAAAAATAAATCTTATTAAATCTTATATAAAAGATGGAAGCTCAAACATCACACCACAAGCTATCATAACTGAAAAGACAGATTTAGTAATACCACTCTACATTCTGCCAATCAAAATTCTCAGTTAACATTTAAAGGGGAAATGAATAATTGGGGGGGTGTTGGGGGGGAAACACCTCAGGCTTGTGCTATTGCAGGTTAGGTGTCTTACTTTAGGTATTAGATCTATCCAGTCATTGATGTAGAGATTTGTCGCAGTCACTCTGTTATTGCTGTGAAGAGACACTATGACCAAGCACCTCTTACAAAAGAAAGCATTTAATTAGGGACTGGCTTACAGTTTAGAGATTTAGTCTATTATTATTATTAGTAGTATTAGTATTATTAGTATTAGTATTATTATGGCACATGTGCTGGAAAAACGGATGATTTGTAAGCCGAGAGAGAGAGACTGGGCCTCGTGTGGGCATTTGAAACCTTAAAGTCTAACCCCTAGTGTCTTAGTTAGGGTTTGAATTGCCATGAAGGAACACCATGACCAAGGCAACTCTTATAAGGATAACATTTGATTGGGACTGACTTACAGGTTCAGAGGTTCAGTCAGTTATCATCAAGGTGGGAGCAGGGCAGCATCCAGGCAGGCATGGTGCAGGAGGAGCCGAGAGTTCTACATCTTCATCTGAAGTCTGTTAAGAGAAGACTGCCTCCCACATGGTTAGGAGGAGGGTTTCATTACCCAATCCCATCATGAAGCACTTTCTCCAACAAGGCCACACCCACTCCAACAAGGGCAAACCTCCCAATAGCATCACTCCCTGTGCCAAGCATATTCGAACAACCACACACACTGACACACTCCTTCAATAAGATTACACTTCCTAATCCTTATAATCCACTTCCTGGTGACTAAGAATTCAAAAATATGAGTGTTTAGGGACATTTCTTCTTCAAAAATGGTTGGGACTGGTCAGTATCTTACACATTACCGAAGCCACCTCAGCATTCCCTTTTATATCCCAAACATCAGGAACTATGCATTCTCCAGGTTGGAGCTGATTGCAGAAATACTAAAACTAATCCTAACTCTCTAACCCAACCCTAACCCTAACCCTAACCCTAACCCTAACCCTAACCCTAACCCTAACCCAACCCTAACCCAACCCTAACCCTAACCCTAACCCAACCCTAACCCAACCCTAACCCTAACCCTAACCCAACCCTAACCCAACCCTAACCCAACCCTAACCCTAACCCTAACCCTACCCCTACACCTACCCCTTTAAAATTCTAGAACTCCGGAACAACTGAAATTCAGACTCCAAATTCTGTGTCGATAAAAGTTTGATTGAGAAATGAATGCAGCCTTGCAAAAAGTGATGGGTCAGTTCCAGGACGAGGCTCGTCTGGTTGCAGAGGCATATCTCCTGATACGATAGGAGAGGCAGACAAGTGAGTTCCTGGAGAGATCTGTGCGTTGGCTCCAAGGACATTCTGATGCTGAAGGCAGTCCTTCTCCCACAACCTGTCTGTTTTTTTCTCTCTCAGTGTCTGGCTGGATAGGATGTGGTGGTCAACACTACAAAGAATAACCTATATCTGAGCCTCCACTGCCTTAATTGTTGTGCCTTAGATTATTCCTCACATGTAGTGTGAGCGTCTGAGATTGTAAACTCTAGGAATCCAAACAGCCTTTCTGGCTGAGGACAAAGTTCTTTTCCTATAGTCTTTCAGTTTTTAGGTGGAGCACGGGGCCCCACTAGAAGCCTGTGACCTGAGGAATAACCAGTGTAGCGTTTGTCAGCAAGCTTCACTGGGAGCTTTATAAGGTGCCTGCATTTCCCCTGCCTATCAGCTCCATATATGAGAACCCCACTGATTCCCAGTCAGTACCCTCGTGTTACTAGAGTCAAGACTTTATACTGTAATTCAGCCAATCACAGGATGAGTTCCAGAGACTGGGTTTCAGACCCTTGACCCTTCATCTGGAGCCGCGTGTTGATACAAAGTCAAGGGGGGTTAGATACTTGATTATAAACCTCAACCTACTAGTCTAGAAGCAAACAGGAAAGTGTGTTTCTGCTTACAGAAAACAAGTGCATTGTCTTAAACCCAAAAGCACAAAGCACAGAACAAACTCAAAAATGGGCAACTGTGAGTATATCAAAGGAAAAAGCTTTTATACAGAAAAGGAAGGAAGGAAGGAGGGAAGGAAGGAAGGAAGGAGGAAATGGAGGGAGGGAGAGAGGGAGGGAGGGAGGGAGGGACGGAAATGAAAGCTTGAGGGTTGTTGTGGAAGAGGGGACAGAAAGACCATAGAAGTCAATGAATGGGATGTTGCTAAGGAATGCCGTGCTCCAGATCTGACAGGGTCATGGCACTCGTGAGCTCACAGCAGCTACTGTTTCCTGCATCCAGTCTCAACAAGATAGTCCCAGTAAAAACTTGAACTTGGAAGGAAAGGCCCAGGGGCCAAGTCCTAACCGAGGGGCTGTGGGCAATTGATGGCTGCTGAGATAGGAACATTGTTTCTCTCTGGGGGATATGCCACTGGTAGTTTGTCCTTATCCCTAGAGGTAACCCAACACCCATGCTCATACTGCTCTTGGTGGGTTATTTTTTTTAAGATTTATTTATTTATTATATGTAAGTACACTGTAGCTGTCTTCAGACACTCCAGAAGAGGGCGTCAGATATCATTACAGATGGTTATGAGCCATCGTGCGGTTGCTGGGATTTGAACTCAGGACCTTTGGAAGAGCAATCAGCACTCTTAACTATTGAGCCATCTCTCCGGCCCCGGGTTATTTTTAAAATGTTTTAAATTCACAAATTTGGGATGAACATAGGAAGGAGCATCCAAGGGAAGTTGAAGAAAATAGGAATGGATAGATGAAAATAACCGCGTACGCGATGAACTTCCCAAATGATATATATGAAATATTATTTTCAAGTAGGGAGGATAAATGGAATCTTCAAGAACCTTTGGTGACTAAGGGAATGACAAACTAGTTACAGTTCTGAGTGGAATGCACGGCTACCTTCTGCTGGCCATGCCGGGTGTTTGCGTTCTGAGCTGAAACCATTCTGGGATTACAAGTCTGTTTGCAAAACTGAAGCTGCTGCGACCCCTACTGGAAGGAAGTTATACAGCACCGTGCAGCACCAGCCTGAACGCGCACAGAAACTGAGTACTGAGCCTCCTCAGACTTTCCCTTGGAGCAGGGGGCCCTAATGTGGGAATCCTTGCCAGAAGTACGCAAATACACCAGACTGGGAAACATAACAGGTCTGGAAAGAGACACTGACTTGGAGTATCCAAAATAAAGGCAAAATCTAACCATAAAAACATGTTACCCACAGGATTGGAGACTCATCAGGGGACAGAGGGTTGCTTCTGAGAACATCACTCTGGATTGCAATATCATGCACAGTTGTGCATTCCTGATCCATATAAATACAGCCACAGCAGGACTTTGGGACTCCACTGTCTAATGTTCATTTCAAGATCTGCATTCTAGACACGGTGGAAATGATAAAGATCCGCTACTATCTGATTCTGCTGTTCAACTACTCTTCTCCCAGATCACGCAGGTAAGCCCCCACAGACGCTGAGGCATCTGTCAAAGCCAGGGAAGCAAGGGCCCAGAAGGATGACTGACAGTTCTAGGAAAATGACTAACAGCCCTAGAAATGAAGGAACACCAGGAGAGCACATCCTAGCTCAATGGCTTAAAGTGTCAACCCTACAAATTTGTGAGCTGTCCCCTGAGACACATGGGTAAGAGTCTGTCATACATATGGCTTATTCACGGGCAGATTCTGCCATCTCCCACTTCCCACGTTTTACCAGCAGTGGGAACACACCTGTGCTGAAAGTGTTCCTAGCTCACAGTAAGGTCTTCTCACAGAAATGCCATGTTCATATCATACCAAGTGAGATCTCTCTCTCTCTCTCTCTCTCTCTCTCTCTCTCTCTCTCTCTCTCTCTCTCTCTCTCTCACACACACACACACACACACACACACACACACACACACTACTAACTGGTGCTCTCTGGATAGATGACAGCAAGCAAGTTGCCACTGCCCTTCCACCAAACCAAGTGAGTTAGGACCAGATACTTACTGTCCTCATAGACATATAGGACACAAGGAATCTTTCACATCCCTAGAATATCCACCCTTATTCTGTTGGTTAAGATCTCCGCTGGCATCATAGGCCACGTGCTTAGAATGCTGGGTTTCCACTCACTAACTCTCGGAGTCCTGCTCAGGGCTGCCTGAGAGCAGGCATTGACCTAGGGTTCTGAAGATGGGAGATTAATCAAATCACACCCAGAAATACATCCTCACGGAATTGCAGAAGCCTCTGGACAAATAGCAGGAGGTCTGAGCGTCAAGGCTTTACTCTGTGCGGCAGATCCTCCCTTAAAGGTATCCATGAGCATAGGAAAATCCTGACCCATTAAAATAAAGCCATACTCGGGTCTTGAGTTATTACAATCACATGAGCATCACAGAAGTCTCTCTTCCTTTCTGCTCTAGGCCCTTTGGGAACCATAAGTATCCATTACTTCTCTTGCTAACACTTTCTCCTGCCCCTTACAATAGCAGTTAAGCCTCAGCACCAACTGAATACACAGGAAAGTTGGAGATGTAGGATTTAAAGGGAACAGAGAAGAGCTGATCCAGTGCCTGGGGGGGGGGGGTCATCAGGAGGACACACCCTGCTTGGGAGGCCTGAGTCAGCAACCTTCAGAGTCTTATAAGCAGCCCTCTGGGAAACAAGGAGATGGATGGCTAATCAGGAGCAGCTCCTAGCACCTTCTAGGACCCATTTTAGTCCTGAACATAGACACATCCTGTGTGGAGGGAGCCTGCCCTGACGAAGGCTTCTCACGCTGGGAAGCCAGACTATTCTTCAGAGAGGCTACCAGGTCTATCTAACCAGGCCATATCAGCCAGGGCCTGGGAGTTATCAAGAGTATGGGGAATCTTGAGACTATAAAGGATCTCTCAACCCATCTACCTTATCCTTGAGAGATTTCTCCAGTCATCTTGAAGGATAGAGAATACCAGCATTTCTGGGCTAATGCCATGTGGACCCTGCAGGAGAAATGTAAACCCATGTCAAGGTGATCTTTCTGATGTTGCAGCTGCTCTTGAGACATCCCTGCTCCTTGTAAGTAATGTGCCCCACCCGCACACTCCTATTAGTCACTGCACTAAATACTCATTGGGTCACCAAGTTCGACATGGGTGTGGCCATTGCTTGCGTCCGCCTCTCCTGCCATAGCTACTGGTGAAAGGTAACACATTAGCCAAGGAGGAAAAGTAACTTGGATAAGTGACAGGAAGAAAAAGGAGGCAGAGAGAAGGGAGGCTGGTGGCACAGGAGATGTGGCCATGAGCCAAACACCTTTGCCACACAGCCCATCAAATAGAATAGAAGCAGAGAGAATATCCCAGCTGGAATCCCCAGTTGGGTCTCCCAGCTGACCCTTCTGTGATCTCCATTTGTAGGATGCTGAACCTGAGGGACATGCCCCTCCACCCTGGACACAGCACACAAGACAGACCAGAGAGGCAGCCCACATCCTGATCCTCCACCGTGCCTGCCTTGGACTATAACATGAAATATGGAATATGTATTTATGTCTCAAACCATACACCTAGGAATCGGGGTGGGCAGGTCGGTGGGATGTTTTAAGGCTATCGATATTGAGAAATGTATTGAAATGTTCCCTACCCATCACCTATCACAAACAGCATTTATTTCCAGTCCTAAATTATGTATTCTTATTCCTTCACAAGAATTCTTTTGGGCAGAATCGCTGTAGGCCTGATCTCTACCTAGCAATTTCCTGCCACGCCTGCTCAACGGTTATAAAACATTTTTCCGCTGGGCATCGAGGATTCAGAACAATCTTTGTCCCCACATCCACTGCCACAATCCTACACAACCTCTGCATCGTAACACATGTCAGGCTGATACTTTCCCGTCTCCCAGAAAGACTTTCCGTGGGCAGGTTTACTTCTGGCTTTGGGGAGGGTCGGGGATCTGAATTAACCCTCAAGGATACCTGGGAGGAAGGTCTGAAAACAAAGCGGCTGTTAAAGGTGGGGTTGCCATTTTAGCTGCTATTCCTTTCCCTTTTCTGGACACATAGCTGAAAATTTTCAAAAGTCCCAATCAGTTTTTCAAATTCCTCTTCCCTTGATAAACACACACACACACACACACACACACACACACACACACACATACACACACCTCTGACTAGTAGTTAAGCAGACTTTGTTTTGAGCAAACCCGCTGACTATGACCACTGTAACCACTAACTCATTTGGCCTCAGAACAAACCCCTTGTGTCTTACAACCGTTATGGTGCTGGGGCAGCATGCAAATCTGGCATAGACCGCGAGACTGCCCCCTAAGAACCTGTCAGTTCCCCTGCCCCGTGTCCCCGCCCTACTAGCAACTTGGTGACTGGCTGGGACGAAAAGCCTCTTGTCTTGGGGCTCCAAGCCGGAAGCCTCCCCAACCCGGTCCGGGGCAGGGGAAGGGGCGGGACACAGACAGCAGCAACTCTGAAGATGCACGCGGGGCTCCTGGGGTTCTCTGCCCTGCTGCAGGCGGCCGAGCAAAGCGCGCGTGAGTGCGGCGCAGCCCGCGAGTGCTCACCCCTTCAATACCCTACTCCAGCCCAGAGTGCGGGGCACATCTGCCACCGCTGCACCCCTTCCTCCGGCAGGCAGCAAACACTGCGCCGGTGCACGCACAGTTAGCTCCCCCTCCTAGCCTGCGGAGCACTCCCCGTGTGATCCCTTCACCGTGCATGATTTCCTCCACCCAGTTAGACATCCCTCCATGCATGGATCCTCCCCATACTCCAAATCCGGGAGTCCTGAATCCCTTCCCGCTCCTCCTGCTGCTGCTCTGCAAAGAGCTGCGTGAGGAGGCTACTTTGGAGCGCCAGTACTTGGTGAGGCGCCCTGGCTCCCTGGACACCCGGGCTCCGGGCTGGGGTGGCATGCGATCCGGAGAGCTGGGAGAGGTGGAGGGGTAGGATCCCAAAGGGCACTGGTTCCCCTTTCGGGGTTGTGACACAGCAGAACGCTGGTTTGCTGGAGACATGGGTCCTGTGGGTAGCGGAGGTGAAGCAAGACGGCCAAGCTTTTCCCGCCTTTCGCGTTTGAACTTGTAACCCTTTCAGTGCTGGCGTAGAGTGCCTCCGCCCACTTCCGCCACTCTCCTACAAGGCCCGGTCCCTGGGGAAACTCCACCATCCTGATCCACTAAGGTTCCGCGTCCCTTCTTGGACGTGATATCTCTGAAATTACCTCTAACTGACACCTGCAGATTCCTGTCCCTGACACCCACTCAGAATCCCAGGCTAGGATGTACACTGTGGCCCATAGAGCCCCTAGCTTTCTAACAGAAAAAGAGTGAATGTTTAGCAGGAAGCTTGTTAGTGCACTGAACAGAACCTGGGATTGAGAAAGGAATAGTGGCCATTCTCTTCCCATAGCTGCTGGATTCCCAGCTGAACCTCAGCAATGGAGTTTGCGCCTGCTGATCCACATTCCTTGGTAATACTAGAAAACTCAGGGCAACGGTAGTGTGAAAGGGTCCCTGAGTACCCTCCACGTCCCCCCCTCACCAACACAGCTTCTTACTGACATCCGGGCTTACATAGCTGGAGCCTGGCCTGCTGGCGTAAGCATCTAATCCAAGCCAATGACGAGGCTTGATGTGGTGAGTTTTAGACCCACCTAGGCTGCAGAAAGAGTTTAAAGCTGGCCTGAGAGACTTAGCAGAACACTGTCTTGAAATAAAAAGACAAGCAGGCTCGGGGATAGTAGAGGCCTTACCTAGCATAGGAACAGCCCTGAGTTCAATCCCTAGAAACTCAGAACCAAAGATAACTCAAAGCCAGCCTCACACAGAACCAGCTATGACTAAAAGTCCAGCACACGCAGCCCTGGTTGGCTGTAACAGTGTTGTGAAGATGAGATCACTCCGTGTTGTTGGATTCCCCCATCACTGGGTTTCCCCCAGGTACTTAGCACTTGTCCGGTGTAGCCCAACAGACAACCCCACACACCACTACCATTGTGCCTGTCTTATTGCTAGCAGGCCCTGTTGGCTCCTTGCTAGTGGTAAGAATGCTATGCTGGTTTGGGACCTGGGTTCATTTAGGGTTTGGTTTTGTTTAGTTAAATGATCTGTTGGACAGAACAGACTTAGGGTAGATCACAGATCCCAGGGATAAGGGGCAGGGCACACTGTGTGGGGCCATATGGAAAGACTCAGTTGATCAGGAGTCAGAACCTCTGTTGAAGCTTCATCAGACAAGACAGGCTGACCATGGTAAACGGATTCGGAGGACTTATTTTCCGTGGGCATTTTTCTGTGAGCTTTGAGCTATAGATAGGTCCCTAGTCCCTTGGCCCCTGACCCTGGTCAGGCTAAGGCAGAGAAGTACCATTTCCTAGGGTACATGGGTCTAAGACAGAAGCTCTGAGTTGGCTAGAGTGCATATCTCTGGCACATTCTTGGAAGAACACTATGCTGTCTGTGGCAGAAAGGTTTTCAGGGTGTTAGAGCACTGTAACATACAGAAGACGGGTGGGTGTATATAAAGGTTTTCAGGGTGTCAGAGCACTGTAACATACAGAAGACGGGTGTATATAAAGCAGTTGCCTAACTCTGTCATGTCAACACCCCTCATCTTGTCTCCTACCCCAGGCCTCTGCTCCGTAGTTTACTACTTTGCCACAGGTCATCTCCTCTGGGGGTGGCTGGCCCTTTCTGTCCTCCTGCCCGGCTTCTTGGTCCAGGCCCTGAGCTTTCTGTGGTTCCAAGCGGATGGGCATCAGGGTCACTGGTGGCTGGCGGTACTGCATCTTCTGCAGCTTGGCGTCTGGAAGCGGTAAGAATGCCCACCTCCCTTCTCTCTGACACAGTGGGAGAATTCCCCTAGCCACACACACTCCGACCTTAAAACCAGAGGTAAAGGGTTATTGTTACCTGGAGATGGGAAGCTGTGCTTTCATAGACACAGCACGTTTCCACTCCCAGCTGCCCTGTAACCCTGGAGAGTTGAGAGGATTTTTATAAAGGGGGAAGAAATTAGGAACCGGGCAGGTGAAGCCTGCAACTCAAGTGCTTACTAAATCACAGATGATCAAGGTTTGAAGGGCATCCCAGGAGCCATTGCCAAGTGCTGCTGTCTGTCCCGAGTCCTTGTGTCTTCTCTCTCCACCCAGGTTGGACTTGGGTCAGAGTAGCTTCTAGGGAGACATCAGGTAGCTGCCTCTTCTTCATGTTCCCTTCCCGCAGAAGCATCGGGCCTTCCTGTCTGAGCTCTGTGCTCCCCTGAAACAACAGGGCTGTCACTGGCAGGGGGAGAAATTGTCTCATAGAATTTGGGACTGCAGCCTTCTTGGAACAGGACCTACTCTCTACTCCCTCCTTTGCCTGGCCTTGAATTAGGACAGAGTGCTTACTGATAGGTTGTTAGCTATATGTAGTGAGACCTCAAAGACAATGGCGTATCCAACTAGTGAAATAGCTTCAACATAAACAAGCATTTATAGCTCAAAAGCAGAATTCAAAATAGCCTTTAGAAAGAAGCATCCTTAATTATTCACAGGTAAATCTGCCTTCTGGGACTCTGTAGAAACCCTAGGAACCTTATAAGCCTTCAGGGAAGTGATGTCAGAGGCCGGTCCAGATTATGGTATTTGACAGTGAACCCCCTGGACTCTCAATATCACCACTAAGTGACTACACACTTTCTGATACATATCTAAAAATTAAATATGGATAAATGAAAAGATAGGTGCAAATCAAAAACTGGGAGAAGCAAAAGCCGTGTATAGCTAATTTAGAAAAAAACATTCAAGTGATTAAAAACGAATGTATACAGCCTGGTGCGGTCGCACAGCGTTTAATCCCAGCCTTTAAGAAAAAAAGCCAGGCAGCTCTCTGGGAGATAGAGGCCAGCCTGTGCTATACAGTTAGCTCCAAGCCACTCAGGACTACATAATGAGACATACACATCTCAAAATTATTATTATTATTAATATATATTTATTAATCTATTATAATATAATGTGTATATTTTTTAATATTTTATTTTTATTTCTTTATATTAATTTATAATAATAATAATAATACGGTAGCTTGAGCAATGGCTCAGGGATAGAGAACACAAACTACTGTTAAGCTCCCAGAACCCACATAAGATGGCTTACGACTGCCTCTAACTCCAGCTCCAGGTGATCTGATGTACTCTGTGGGTTTCCACTGGCTCACTTGCACGTGCACACACACACACACACACACACACGGAGGCAGGCACACACATAAATAAAAACAAACCTGCACTTTTAAATCAATGCATAATTTTTTTTTTTTCTAACAGTAAAGACTCGTCCTACTTTTTTTGTTTTGACATCATGATAGTTCCATAAATTTAAAGTGGAAGATAGCTGTTCAATAAAAGTCATTTCATATATATAATATACAGAAGTTATTTTAAAAGTCTGTCATATAACAGATTCATTTGGTGCTAACAAAAACTTATGATACAAATAAACAACTACAAGGGAAACCATCACTAAACTAAGACACACACAGGAACTACACTTCATTACAGGGGGAAAAACCCAAATATTTTCTATCAAGTTAGAGGAATCGCGTTCATTTGTCACAGTGTGCATTATCACATTCCCTTAAAGAAGACTCCTCAGAATCCTGAAATTTAAAAATGTTCAGGTATAATTCCGTCTGTACATTCAAGAACAGTCATATTCTGATTACATACAATGCTTTCTTTTTTATTTATTTTCTAAGTTTTTTTATTTACATTCCAAATCATTTCCCCTTTCCCATTTCCTCCCTCCCCAAAAGTCCCATAAGCCCCCTTTCCTCCCTCTGTTCCCCATTCAACTCCCTCTCTCGATTCTCTGTCCTGGTATTCCCCTACATCCAGTCTTTCCAGGACCAGGGGTCTCTCCTTCCATCTTCTTGGAAATCTATTGATATGCGAATTGTGTCTAGGGTATTCCGAGATTCTGGGTCAATATCCCCTTATCAGTGACTGCATACCATGTGTGTTCTTTTGTGATTGGGTTACCTCACTAAGGATGATATTTTCAAGTTCTGACCATTTGCCTAGGAATTTCGTGAATTCATTGTTTTTAATTGCAGAGTAGTATTCCATTGTGTAAATATACCACATCTTCTGAATCCATTCCTCCGTTGAGGGACATCTGGGTTCTTTCCAGCTTCTGGCTATTATAAATAAGGCTGCTATGAACATAGTGGAGCATGTGTCCTTATTGCATGCAGGTAAATGCATGGGTATATGCCCAGGAGTGGTATAGCCGGATCCTCCGGGAGTGTCATGCCCAGTTTTCTGAGGAACTGCCAGACTGCTTTCCAGAGTGCTTGTACCAGCTTGCAATTCCACCAGCAGTGGAGGAGTGTTCCTCTTTCTCCACATCCTCTCCAACAACTGCTGTCTCCTGTGTTTTTGATCTTA
Organism: Tokudaia tokunoshimensis; assembly: GCA_036184795.1. Taxonomy (NCBI): domain Eukaryota; kingdom Metazoa; phylum Chordata; class Mammalia; order Rodentia; family Muridae; genus Tokudaia; species Tokudaia tokunoshimensis. The sequence continues at coordinate 50,010,705 of BTHU01000019.1, forward strand.
GCCATTCTGACTGGTGTGAGATGGAATCTCAGGGTTGTTTTGATTTGCATTTCTCTAATGACTAAGGATGATGAACATCTCTTTAGGTGCTTCTCAGCCATTAGATATTCTTCAGGTGAGAACTCTTTGTTTAGCTCTGTACCCCATTTTTTAATAGGGTTACCTGGCATAATTTTTAAAAGAGAGAATTAAGGGAAAGTAAGTATAGATTTCCGGGAAGAGATAAAGTTACACATCCGATGAGAAAGCCAGATTGCGCCGGTCTTAGAACTAGACCAGTGTGTTATCTCTCCACTTCCTGGCTCCCAGAAGAAGCACATCGGACACCACACACTCACACACACTCACACACACACACACACACACTCAGTGTTTCAGAGATTGCTAATGAGCCCAACTACAGTCTACTTCCTCAACAGAAAGCACAGAAAGTTGAAGGTGGTGAATCCTTTTCACGCTCTGAAAGTGTCTCTCACAAACAAAGCCTGGAGATAAACCATCCCTGCAGATCACCTTTGCTTTGCTTTGCTTTGGATTGGTTTGGTTTGGTTTGGTTTGGTTTCATGGCAGTTTTCCAAAAGCGCCTGTAGGGGGAGCCAGAACAGCTGTGTTTGTACAACCTCGAACTTTTCAAAAAATGAAACCCATTAACTGACTCCATAATGAACCGCAGACGAATGAACTAGCGACAGAAAAATCAATAAAACACAAACCCCTTGAGGTGAAACTGCTTATAAAAAAATGCAAGGGCCGAAGACAAAAATGGACTCTGGTTTTAATTCCAAACAACACATTCAAATAATGTCGAGTCTACTGTTCGAGAGGACCTGGTGGTAATTACCGCTCATTTCACACAGTGGCAGTTATTTTGTCTTTTCATCTGAGCACTTTGTTTCCACTCTAACGCTACATGTGCTTGAACATCTTTCATTTTAAAAAGTCTGCACATCTGTTTAGAAATTCGGCCTGAGAGGAGGGGAGACGCCCTAAACGCTTGCCTATTGAGCATGCGTCTTAGCGCGGCAACTCTTCTTTGAGGAAGAGAAAGTTAAGACAAACTTTACGGGCATATAAGACCAGTTTGACACATAGGTGCAGGTTCAATGTTTTAATGCAGGTAAAAAGCACTTGCCTGGTGGGTAGGGAGAGAAAGCCAACTCCCAAAAGCTCCTCTGACTGCTTTTAAACCGTACCCACATACACACACACACACACACACACACACGCACACAATAAATAAGCAAATGAAGTGTGACTGTACTCAAACCTCACCCTGTTGACCATCCCAGCTCTAACGTCACATTAATGTTAACGTTAAAATGTCTAACGTTAACGTTAAAAACATTAACAGAAGAGTCACTTATTCCCCCAAGCTGCGAGCCCAGAATAAACCATTCTAGTTGTGGTGGGCATGGGTGACTTTTTTCTTAGCCTGCTAAGAGCTGAGAAACTTAACTCCAAAGGTTTGCCAGGTATGGTGACTGCACTTCCAGGCTTCCGTGTACACGTATGCTGGTTTTATGGCATCGAGGATTCTGGGCCGTCGCCGTCGGCAGCATGGCTGACGTGGAGTATCTCGTGTTGCCATGACAAGCTGCAGCAGACACACCTAATTAAGTACAACGTCTGAGACTAACCTGGGAACATCTGAAAGCAGCAGTGTCATCAGAAAGGGCGTGGAGCAAAGGAGCGTATCAGGCCTTATAAAGATGGCAGCAGGAGCAGTCAGAAACCCAAGACGGTGGAAAGAGAAGGGAACCTGAGGCACAGCATCCAGAAGAGAAATGTGGGTGCCTTTCAGGACCCATAAACAAGTTCCTACAGCTCCCATCTCATTGCACATCCCCAGAAAGCCCACCACCACCACCACCACCACCACCCCAACCCCAGCAGCTGCCTACCAGTCTCAGCATGAGTTCCTCCATGTCCCTGCCTGACTACAGCATTGAATGCCACTCGTGTCTCATCTCCAGCCATGGGCCCCATCCCAACTCTACAGTCCTATCCCGCTAATTTCTCCATCCCCACTCCCACCTCAGCTCCACGCCCACAGCTTTCCCGGTCTCTCCAGGATGCACTCCCTGGCCACCTTGGCCTCTCCAAGGAGAAATCTGCTCCACACACGCGCAAGTACTCATCTGATTCCCAGTTGAGTGGCTCCCAGATGAAACCACTCTGCCTCCTTGCTGTTGAGCATAGCCGCCACCGCATCCCACCCCACCCCCCGCAGGATGTTGGGAAGGTAAAACCTTACCCCTGTGGGCCCTCAAAGCCTGCAGAGACCCCACGGGCAGTTGGTGTGGTTATTCAGGCTCTTGTGAAGAGTCTTCCTAGTCGACTTTCACAAGATGAGAGTATCAAAACAAAGTGCCTACTGTGTGCTTGTGGGAACACAGACAAGGGCATGTTCTGGCTTCTTTAAGTTTTGATTCTTGTTGCACACTGAGACAGTCACCTAATCTTGCCTAAGCTGATGTGACCCTGTGCACCGTCCCCACCCCCACCCAGCCCAGCCCTACAGGCCCCTGCTTTCTAGCTGCCCCTCGCACAGTCCAGCAGCCTCTTGCTCCCTGCGTGCCTCTGCCTGCGTCTGCACTTGCCTTTGAGAACACAACTTACTGCCCTTACTGCCAACCACTTGTTGGTGACTTTGTTTTCCTCGGGGTGACAAGTTGCTAAAGTTCTGCCTCAGGGGCCCCCCTTTACCTATACACCACCTCCTCTAACCACTTCCTATCCACTTGATCAGGCCATTTGCAAGATCCTGAGTCCTAAGTTACAACCATTTGCCTCTGTCTGTGAGTCCTAATTTATAACCAAAAGCCCCAGATCCTTCCAAGGTGTGAGGGAAGACTCCACAGCTCCTCACATTCCTCATTTCTGAAAACAAAATTCGTATTCTTCCCTGCCAATCAAGCACCTGCTGACAGGTGTCTTCCTGTTACGTTAGCATCGCCACTTCCAAGAGCTTAAGCACCTCTCCGCCCCGCTCCGTATATGCCAACATTCCCCGCATTCACTCCTTCCTTTCTATGACCAACACTTCTATCTCACCCAAACCTCCAGTACTTACTGCTTTAGTATAGTATAGTATAGTATAGTATAGTATAGAGAAAGCATAGCTTTCTTCCAGATGTTCATGTCTGATATGCACACATACACCCACACATGCACATAAATATATATGCAATGTACATGTATATGTATGATACATGTGTGGACATATGTACATGCAATATGCACCGCATGTGCACATGGACCTGTGTAAACCTGCACATATATGCCTATGCGTGCATATGCACTGTTTGCATATGCTGTACACAGGCATATATGCTTGCACACTGAATATACACATGTGCATACATTTGCACATGCATTCACTAAGACACAACACAAAAACATACGTTTATTTCCTATCTCAAACACAGCATACATAACTCTTCCAATTTCAGTTTTCTGGAGAAAAAGCCAACTCTCATAGATTGAAACAGAACTCTGGTGTGCTTCCATAGGATCATATCGGCCCCTAGCTTCCACCATCTTTCACCACCCATCTGGGTGTCTTGCCAGCCTCCAGTAAGGATCCTAGATCCATTTTCCCCAGCTGTTCCTAGAGGGTTCCAGGGTGCTGAGAGTTCTACACTCCAAGGAGGAAGGTGAGGGCTCCTTCATCTCTGTGCTCTAGAGAGATGATTACCCACAGTGCCTTGCAGCAGAACTCTGTTGAAGGGGTTCATTCCCGTTCCACAAAGATCTGGGGTGAGGACACTGGTCAAGATTTCCTACAAGCCTCATCAGGCCCAGCCTAGGTTCCTTAGCTCTGCAATAACTTCAGCCTCCCCACCCCTGGCCTTTCCAACCTTGGGGAAAATGGACTAAAGTGAAAGCCTACTGAACACTTGAAGTTCGAACTGAAATATGCAGCTTAGACTCCGAGCTTAGCAACAGCCTAACTGGTGGCCCCAGAGGACACAGTAGGTACAGCGAGGCATTCCTGAGAACGCCTCATATCTCCATGTGAAAGGTTGGTGTGGAAGCCAGAGCAGCCAGCTTCATGCCCCAAGTCATAATGTCTTTGCTCTCTCTAGGCACTGGGACTCTGTGGCAACAGCCCTGAGGAAGGGAAAGGAGGGTCCCTGCTGGGGACAGCTGCCCCTGCAGGAGGCTGACCTGTCAGCCCTGCGGCTCCTGGAGGCTCTGCTACAGACAGGGCCCCACCTGCTGCTTCAGGTGTATGTATTCCTAGCCTCTGACTTCACAGACGTTGTGCCAGGTGGGTGCCTTTCACCGTCGTCTCATACCATCTGCTTCCAATGATGGGAACATGTGCCCAACCTTGTAGGACCTGGTGACCTCTCAAGATGTCTCCTATTTGGGAGACTTAGGGAAACCCCAATTCTCACTGACCCAAATGATTGCTACAGCTGGCTTTTGCCAGGATCATGAGTTCAGAGTGAGCTGGTTTCTTGGAGGTAAAGTATCTAAAGTCAAGTCCTAAGACAAAGATTCGGCAGAGTGGATAAAACCTTGAAAACCACCTTGGGGAGAGAGACCACAAGTCCATCTCTCCAGGGTCTACTCCTGTTGCAGCAGACCTGACATCTGAAAGCCACACAAAAAGCAGAGCTCAGTCTCCTGCAGACATGTTCCCAGCCAGGGCTTCTCGTTGCTTCCTCCCTCCTCCCTCCTCCCTCCTCCCCTTTCCTTTGTTTTATGTTTCGTTGCTTTGGTTTGGTTTTTGAGACAGGGTCTCTCTGTGTAACAGCCCTGGCTGTCTTGGAATGCATTTTGTAGACCAGGCTGGCCTTGAGCTTAAAGAGATCCACCTGCCTCTGCCTCCTGTGTGCTGGAATTAAAGGTGTGTGCTGCCACGCCCAGTTCCTCTCCCCTCTGATTATCCAAAATTTCACCAGAAGATCTCTAAGTGTTTAGCTGTGACTGCATACTCCACCATTCCTTCATCAAACGCCTGCACGTGGGGAATACATACTTGTCATAAACTGTGTCTAGGGTTCTGTAGGACACATATCCATTTAATCATAGTTTAGACCAAGGTCTTAGAAGCTCAGGGGCTGGGACACTTTTAAAGGGCATCCAGAGGAAGAGCATCTAGGGCACTAGGCAGACATTTCCAGCTTCCCTTGTTTCCATGGAAACATATGTTCTTACACTGTTGTTAAGTTACCCACCACCAAGGGAATTGATCCATAGTACATCGCCATCGGAATAGTTTTTGATTAGAAGTTGGATACTCTCAGAAAGGGGGGGGAGGGAGGAGGTGCATGTGTGTGTGTGTGTGTGTGTGTTTCCGAACCTGTAGGGAGCTCTGTCTGTTCAATCTTCCAGGAATCAGCGCCCTACTTTCCTGGTCTTCACTGTCCTGGGCTCTCGTGTCATACAACCGTTTCCTGGACATCATGAAGCCAGGTCACCGTACCATACTATGGGCTGCTCTCTTGTGCCAGCAACTTTGGAGGATGGGCATGCTGGGAGCTCGTGTGCTGAGCCTGGTCCTGTTCTGCAGAGTTTACCATGTTTGGGTTTTGGTGGTCGGAGGTAAGTGGGGCTTCCGGTCTGTTCATAAAGTCTTAACAGTAACCATACATGATCCCTGGTCCCAGATCTGCGGCTGACTGAATCCTATGGAGACGGTAGAAGAGCAGGTCTCTGTTCCCAGGAGAGCTCAGCAGGCGGGATGCACAGATGTGGCCTCTCCCTTCAGCACAGTAGCCTGGACTCCCCTTTGTAATGACAGTTCCAAGAAAGAGGAAGTAGAAATGTTCAATCCTCTTAAACCTAGAACAGAGGCAGCATGGCTTCTACTATGCTCTGTCTAAGCTCTTGGCCTGATTCATGAACATAGAGGTCCAGAGCCTAGGTCCCACAAGTGTGCATCCAGTGCAAGGGGTCGTAGTGAATGATGACTCTTTGGATAGACCGCCACAGAAATGCCAGCTAAATCTGGAACCACAGTCCTCGAAAGACTATTGTAGATCTCAAGCCTTTCCCGTAGAAAGTCAATGCTCATATAGGAGAGGGTGTGGATCTCACTGCCCTGGCTGCACAAGAGAGATGTCCAGGTTCCAGCTGATCCCGTGCAAAACTGTGAAGTATCTATGTTGCCACTCAGAACCTCCATAAGCGCCCCACTTGCTTTGGTTATTGAACACTGTCTTTGTTTCGCACAGGAAGGCTCTACCGAACCCCAGCTTTTTCAGAGCCAGCAGCACAGATATGAATGTGATGACCGAGAGTCTCTCTGGCCCTTCAGGCTCCTGAATGGGGCCTGTGTGTCCTTGCCAAGGACAGCAGTGTCCTCTGGTCATCAGTGAATACACTCTGCAAGAAGGAACAATGTACTCTTGTTTTAAAAGAACCAAGAACATTGAGAAATAGCTGGCCCATGTACCAGGAGCAAACATTTAATACAGTTATTGGCAGAAAAGAACATTATGTGGGGGGGGAGGCTGTATTTTTACAGAGAAATTAACTACATTTTATTAGTCATTTTAAAATTCAGTTTGTGATCCAGAATGAGGCTATTCATCTTAAAATATAAGACTAAAACTTGTAACTGGTCCATGTGGAGTTCTCTTTGGGTCTGGAGGGTTGGAGCTTGTAGAAGAACAGTGTAGAAAGAGTAGAGTTTTATAATTGCTTCCTTAAGTGCTTTCTGGAAGCAGAAGAGTACTCCATCCATATGTAGGGTCTTATGGGTGACACAGAAGCCAGTCTGTTTTCTCAGCTCCAAACTAGGTTAAAAGCCCCGCTGAGGCTCAGAGAGATGAGACTTGCAAAGATGGGATGAGTGGCTTGTCTGTGCCCCCTTGGTTCTCTTCTGGATTTGGGGGTCTCCTCTGGGATGTTCAATTTCAGTCTCACCCCCCTTCCCATCTCCTCACTGAACACTGAATTCTACCCCTTACTCCCTCCAGGTGCTCACTGGCTAGTGATGACCTTCTGGCTTGTAGCCCAGCAGAGCGACATCGTAGAGAGCACCTACCACTGGAGGGTGTTCAATCTGCTGGTGGGGGCCGCGTTCGTCCTCTGCTACATCAATTTCTGGGACAGCCCTTCCAGAAGCAGGATGGCCAGCTTCTACCTGGCAAGTGGCGATGATGGATTTCTTTAAGTTGACTTTTACATTGCCTGATGCATGTTTGGTGGGAGGGGCACATATGTGTGTACATCTATTTAAACAGGGATATTAGGGGCCGGGGAATCAGCTCAGTAGGTAAGTAGTACTTTACTATGCATAAAGATCTGAGTTCAAATCCCCAGCAACCAAATGCATTTGACCTCAGCACTGGGGGCAGACGCAGGCAGATCTTACTAGCAAGCCTTGCCAAAATGTCAAGCTTCCAGTTTTGTGAGAGACCCTGTCTCAGGCGATAAGGGAGAGCAACAGCAGAAAGCACTAGATCTTCTACATGCCTGCACATACATTCCATGCATGCAACACACACATACAAGATAGCTTCAGGCAGCATCGCCAGCCCACCTTTAACAATTGTATGCATGACCTCACCTTTTTCCCCCCCTGGGGGGTGGTTACAGCTCTGAAAAGTATGGCTTCGCCCACGAGGGGTTGATTCATCTCAGCACGCACACAGCCTAAAAAAATATGTTAGAAATGAATTCAAGGCTACCGTGCAGCTCTTTGTAGCTATAGGTATACAAAGAGTCCCAGAAAAAGAGAGAGCCTCTGAGGACAAGAGTCTGCCTTAAAAGAGGCTTGTAGGTATCTCTGGCAAAGCTACAGCGGTAGCATAGGGACCACAGAGCACTAGGGGGTCTATGTGGTGTTGCCAGGGAGACAAAGGCAGAGCCTAGTGAAAGGAAAGGTAATATCTGGTCTGTAGCAATACAACTGAACCGAGGTGATGGGGAAGTTTAGAAGGGAAAGGAGAGGGCAGAGGTGAGGGGAGAATGGGGGTTGAGTCATAGAAATGGAAATGTGTAAGAAATGGAGGGAGGGTAGTTAGTGACTGTCCCATCTGGTGTGTTAACTGGAGTTGTCCAGAGCAGGAACAAATGACAGGTATCTCTATGAATGGCAGGAGACAGACGTCACTTGAGTTACGGAACAAGGTGCTCACAGGCTGGGAGAGTGTCCCCCTTGAATTTTGTATTTCAAAGAGATATTCTCAAGTCCTTGAGGTGGGACAGTTGTGAGGGTGGGGTGGGAGATGGATTCAGCCCTGCAAGCTCTCTGGTGTGTCTGCTGTAAGCGCGGTGAGGGCCCTAGTGATCTCTCATCGTGTTTCCGCCTAGAGTGAGCAGCGCCCCCTCCTGGTAGCTGTTCCACAGGCAGGAAGTTCAAGGGGCTGCCGTCTCACCGCAGGGACGTAGCCTTGCGTCCTTAGACCTGTGTCAGTATCTGTCAGCTGTCTGTGGGCCGCGTAGACACACTTGGGCCAAAGCTCTGTCATTCTCTCTGCATTCCTCTGTGTCTGTGACTCTGTGGATGTTTCCATGAACGACACCAGCAAACCTCCCTGGGTAGAAACATTTCCCCGTGGGGCCTTGCTCCTGCTTGGAGGAGGCTCCTTGGTTTGTGAACCCCAGCAGGTACCAGGGACAGGAGGGAAGAGGTACAGGTAGCAGGACGATGACCTGTATGTCCCCAGATATGGTGACTCTCTCTTGACCCCGCAGGTCATGCTGCTAGAGAACTCCATACTCTTACTACTGGCCACCGACTTTCTGCAGGGGACACCAGGGACCAGCCTGTGGACAGTGGTGGGGGTCTTGTCTGGATTTCTGATTGGTAAGACCTACTGAGCCTCCTTAGCCACATCTCTCTCCAACTTGTATTTTATTTTTTATTTTCATGTGTGTGCATGTGAGGTATCTATGCATTTTTAAGGTATATATGCACATATGTGTGTATATCGGTATGTGTAGGGATTCTCATGTGTGGTGTGTATGTAGATGCCCTTGCATGTGGAGGCCTGCAGCTGATGTCAGATGTCTTCCTCAACCACTTCCCACTTACTGAGTCAGGATTTTTCACTGAACCCACAGCTCACTCATCCATGATAATCTAGCATGTAAGAAGAACAAGTGGGTTTTCTTAGATGGGAGCCTCCTACTGGCTGTTGCTAAGTAACTGTTGGGCGGAGCCTAGAGGAAAAGGTAACAGGAAGGGCAGGGAACAGCTTAGGGGCAGTGGGCAGGGGATGGGACCCATGATGTGGGTAAGTGGCCTTTGACTCTGAGCTTAACTTTGTCTACCTGACTAGACTTATGGAGGCCTCAAAGAAAGGTAGAAGCAGCCGTGTCTGTCCAAAATGCTGCCCATAAACTGAGTAGTGAGATGCCAATTTCTTTCTCTTTTTTTTTTCTTTCTTTTGTGTGTGTGTGAGAGTGAGTGTGTGTGTGTGTGTGTAGAATAAAGTTTATTCAGGGCATGGGGAGAGGAGTTAAGAGGGTAGTAGAGACGGAGAAAGGCAGAAAGAGATAGAGGGAGGGAGAGAGGGACGGAAGGAGGGAAAGAGAGAAGAGGAGAGGAGAGGAGAGGAGAGGAGAGGAGAGGAGAGGAGAGGAGAGGAGAGGAGAGGAGAGGAGGCCATGAGCATGTGGAGAGGAGGGGTGGGGGGAAGGGATGAGAGGACAGAGCCGGAGAAGGAAGACATGAGCAAAAGAGCAAGAACAAGATGCTGATCTCTAAGCAACATGCTTGCAAGTGAATGGCCAGACAAACGGCGAGATGTCCAGGCAAGAACTACTCTGCCTCCTATAAAGTAGCCGATGTCCAATCATCTTCCTGTAGAGAGGGGATTCCTTGGGATACGATGTGACAGTCTTCCTAGCTGAGAGACCTAACCACTTCGTTCACAAGAGGTACGACCCAGTCCAGTAAACAATGATAGGAGGAAGTAAAACTACACTGTCGTCTCAGAAGGGGCAGGGCTGTGCCATGCTACTCCATTGCCCAACAGCAGGTGGCGCTGGACACACATCTCTGACTCACCTTTGGCCCCCCCAGGGAATCCCCAGTAGGAAAGGGAGATTATGTCAAAAGACAGAACAGAAGCTACCAAATGGTGAGTCAGTCCTTAAACCCGGGCATTATAGAAAATTATATTTCATGCATGTTTAAAATCACATCATAGTATGTTATGGCCAGACATGGTGGCTCGTTTCAATAACTCCAGTGCGTAGGAGCCCGAGGCAAGAGCATTGCTGTGAGTTCCAAGCCATCATGGCCTACGTAGTGAGTTTGTGGCAAGCCTGGGCTAAGAAGAAAAATCCTATTTAAAAAAAAAAAAACCCAAGAAACAACTCATGGGTAGAGAAAGTGCTTGTTTAGCATTCAAGAAGCCCTAGGTTCCATGCCCAACACTACTATAAATGAACCATATAAGACAAATATGTGGGTTCATGCATGCGATCCTAACACTTAGCTGAGACAGGAGGATGGACACAAGTTTGAGGGCAGCCTGGGCTATGCATCAAGGCTTTGTCTCAAGAAAACAAGTAACTTTTAAATGAAAAATAATAGAGGCTGAAGAGATGTCTCAGTGGTGAAGAATACCGGCTACTCTTCCAGAGGACCTGGGTCTTCTGGGGTAGCTTACATGGGCCCGCAATTCTTGTTCCAGAGAATTTGATGGTCTCTTCAGAGCACCAGACAGACCTGTGGTACACCGAAACACATGCAGGCAAAACACACATACACATAAAGTAATATTTTTGCAAAGAATTGAAGTTTCAAGAACACAGACTTGAGACAGTCCCTGCCCAAATCCAGGCTCCCCGTTTCCTTCTTTCACTGGACAAACGTGTATTGAGAGCCTGCTACACACCAGCCGGGAGCTACAGCCAAGAATCCAGCAGGTGGCAGGATCCTACAGAAAATCAGCACACCCAGAGTCTCTGGCCGGGCAGATCCGCTGCCTAGCTGGCGCCCTGGGTGCATTGGGTAGTGTGGGGTAGCTTCAGTTGGCTTGCTGTTCTTTCCTGGGATGTGTTTGCCCAAAGATGAGTGACTGCATATTGCTTGGGCTCTGTGAGGATCCAAGGCATAGAAGCTAGTATGTGAGCTGTGTTCAATGCAGAGAGGATATGTTGGACTTTGTCCCCACTTCCGATTTTACCACAAACCAGTGCCCTGCCCTGGGCCTTCTCTTGTCCCCAGAGACACCGAGGGTCTGGGGGGCGCTGTCCTTGGGGCTCTTCCTAGGGTCTGTCATGCTGCCATCACCTGGCGCCTTCAGCCCCACCCCCTCCAGCCCCACCCCCTCCTCACATTTAGTTCAGATCTTCTCCTCGCATAATAAGCACCCTTAACGCGGGCACTTTCTCCAGTGCAACAGGAAACTGGAAACAACGTGGGTGGCTTACTGGAATGTTCTGGTAAAGAGATTATTGCAGCAGTCAACACTTCTGATCGACATAAATGAAACTGACGACAATGTGATTAAGCTGTTTGTGCACAGAGGAAGTGTTGTTGTTGTTGTTCGTGGAAATGCCCTGACACGGCTTCTGAGGAGCACGACTGACCTCTGCTTCGGGTTCTTGTTTTTGAGGCCGCCGTCTTACCTCCTGCCTCCCCCGGCTTTGGCATCCTTCCACGCCGTGCCGGTGGTGGGATTCTGGGAGATCTCTACCAGGCCGCTGGTGCTCGCGTGCATGCGCAAATCTGCACGGGGCGCCCAGCGGTCAATGGAAGAGGCCCTCCAGGAAGAAGGCTGAGACTCAAGAGGAGTGAAGCCATGGTGTACAGTTTCATAGCTGGTAGCTTCTGGGCCCTCATTAAAATCCTTACCCCTTAACAGTGTCAGGTCTGAAGTCTCAGAATCTTATTCCATTCAAAGTAGCCACTGAGCCTGTCACTCAAAGCGGAATGTTGTCTATCTCAGAACATAACCTCAGGCTAGCCCTTTCGTTATTTTTGCTGTTTTCTGTTTCAGGGTGTGCATCACTGGTTATTTATTACAGCCTACTACACCCTAAATCCTCAGACATCCAGCAGAGCTTCATGAGGAAATGCTGTGGCCCCACAGAGGATAACAGAGCAGAATCAGCGCCTCCTCCCAGGGTCATGGTTCCCACAGCGGAGAGGCCAGACGGCTCAAACTGGTGCCAAGAGGAAAGCTATGAGCTAACAAGTCTAGATAAGGTTCCCAGCCCAGAGCAGAGATCTGCGGAGGTGGGGCAGGGAGAGCAGAGATCTGCGGATGTGGGGCAGGGGGAGCAGAGATCTGGGGAGTACTCCCTCTTCAGCCACCATCATTGGCTCTTGCTGAAACTTGCTCTCAAGACAGGAAGTGTATCTAAGATCAACGCAGCCCTAGGAGGTGACAGACCTGGCGGCTCCAGTGCCCCTGTGTTGGGGTCGAGTCAACACTGTGATCTGCAGAGGAAACCTCTGTTTTCCCAGCAAGACCTCCCCTCCTCTCCTCCTCGCCCTTTGACCTTGGAGAAAGGGTCTGAGTACACGGGGGCTCCGAAAGCAGAGATAGAATCACTGGAAACTTCAAGCTATATCTCCTTTGCCAGCGAGCTTGGAGACAATGCAGCAACGCAGACGCCACCAGCTACACAGAAGGAGAGCCCGAAGGCTGGGACCAAGGCTGACCTTGCAGCTCAGGGGAAGGAGACAGATGGTGCCCTGCAGGGGAAGGAAGGACAGGAGAGCACGACACTGTATTTCAGTGCCACCATGGACAGGACTACATCCCACCAAAAAGGCAGCCCAGTAGCTCCGCGGATATCCCACTCGGGGACTTTGGGAGAGAGCAGGCCTGTGAAGCCCGCATTGCCTCAGCCAGTCACTAAGCCCTTTCCTGTTACCATGGCCGACATTAGTCCCATTCCAGCCAGAAATGTCTGCCCCAGTGCGGGGCTCCCTGGAAGAGCCCCGGATAGTTCAGAGTGTGAGGAGTGGAAGGACCCTGCAAAGGACCCGGGTATGCAGAGCTCCTTGCCAACGGCGAGGCTGAGAGCAGCTGAAGAACCCTGCTTCACATCTACCCCTAAGTCGGAGTCTATCCGAAGGGGCGACGACTGTAGGGACAGGGTGAAACAGGAGATGACTTTTTTCATCTGACCCTAGCCATGGTGGACTAACACGTCAGACTGGCCGCTTAGCATCATGGGAAGAGAAATACCACGCGTGATCGGGATGAAGGGACAGGATTGGATAATGTCTAACCCCACCCCCACCTACACATCACATGTGGCACTGATGCACAGCAAAACTCACGGGCAGTGGGGAGAGGCAAAGGGGCTTCCAGGTTCCTTTCTGAGCTGCTTGAACCCGAGTGATCTCTTCTCAGCTTCTAAAAAACAATACAAAGGTAAAACTCGAGAGTCCAATTGCATCCTGAGTCCTTTATAATTAACCGTTCCTCACATTGGATGGTTATTAATCAGTTTTTTTAAAATGCTTTTGGAACTGAAGAGATGGCCCAGCAGTTAAGGGAACTGCCTGCTCTTCCAGAGGACCCAGGTTCAATTAATTCCCACTATCCGTTTGGCAACTCATGCCCACCTGTAACTGCAGTCCCAGGGAGATGACAGTCTCTTCTGGCCCCTGTGGACACTGCACACACGTGATTCATAGTCATATATGCAGGCAAAGTACCCCTATACCTAATATTTTTAAAAATAAAAACATGTTTCCCAGATACCTTAGTATTAGTATCTATTATTAGAGAACACAAACTCTTTGTGAATGTACATGGAAGCTATATAATCTCTCTCTCTCTCTCTCTCTCTCTCTCTCTCTCTCTCTCTCTCTCTCTCTCCATATATATATATATATATATATATATATATATATATATATATATGTTTATAATCAGCCTAACTGAAAAATGTGGGCAACATTTTGAGTTCAGATCCCTTTGGTAGGACCTAAGCAACATCTAGGGTCAGAGGTTGGTTGGTTGGTTCAGTTTGGTTATTTTAAGACGGAATCTCAATCTTCTACCTCTGCCATCTAGATATCCTTCTTGCAAACCAACCAGTGGCTCCTTGTCAGCTTTATAACCAATTGGCTTCATTTACACACTTCGCTTTTTTCTTCCATCCATGTGTGACAAAACCATCAGCAATGTCATTTTCTCAGATGCTTGACTCCTTTCTAACTCTTCCCCTGGCGGCATCCTTTGTTGGTAGGTTAATCCCATCATTCCCCGGAGTTTTCCTTCCCAACTAGTTAAGGAAGTCTAATCACAAGCCATTGGGAAGCACGTGGTAGGGTGAGTGGTTTGCCCTCTCCGGACACCTCTAGGTTCAGAGGCAGTCAGCGGGCCTGAAGAAGTGTGATACTATTTAGATCACCCTGAGGTAGCGAGGGAGACATACAGCATGCTTTCGAGACATCAACATCCTTGTTGCAAGCACACAAGCCAATCAGAGATGGCAGGAGGGTGTTATGGCAAGCACGCAAGCCAATCAGAGATGGCAGGAGGGTATTATGGCAAGCACACAAGCCAATCAGAGATGGCAGGAGGGTGTTATGGCACATGCATAATCAAGACAGGAAGTAAGGAGAGTTTGCGACAGGTGTGAAATCGGTACATTATAATCACCGTGGCTCCATAGGACCAGGCTACGGCTCTACCTAGGCTTGCCCCCCCCACCAGAGGGGATCAGTATGGGCGTCTTTCTGATCGCTAACAGACCCTACTTCCATCTTTCCTACAGTATCAACTCCAGCACTACCTTGTTTTCCCAAGCCTGACCTGGACTGCACTTCATGATGCTTTACCTCTTGTAGATGTGATCTCTCCCTACACTTTAGGCTCCCATTGGCACAGACACACACTTACACGCACATTCTCTCTCTCTCTCTCTCTCTCTCTCTCTCTCTCTCTCTCTCTCTCTCTCTCTCTCTCTCTCGAACACTAAAGCTCATTAAGGTGCCATCTCACCTTTGAGCTCTAACTCCAAGGTCCAGCACAGGAGGACAATACAGGAAGGACGAACTAACCATTCCTTGCAAATGCCATTGCAAAATGCAGCTTCTGTTCAGATCCTAGTGAACAGGAATCCCGTGTTACCAGGAAAGTCGGGAGGAGATGGAGAACAGGGGGAGTAGAGAGGAGACAAGAAATGGAGGAAAAGAGATTTACAAACTTCTCGCTTCTCGGAGAAGCTGGAAAGCTAGATATTGTCTTCCATGATTAATCCTGATACCCTTAGTATAAGGGACACTAAGTAAAACCAATCCTGGCCGCTCCAAGACTGTTTTGTGCTGCCCACTGAATGCGGACCAACTGCATCATAGAGCTACACAAGGAAGAAATTCAGTGTGTGGCCGTGGTACTCAGGAAAAGCAAATGACACTTTCCCCCATTTTCCTCTGAGACTGGCTGCCATCTTACAGGACTCGAAGGTTGCTCTAGAAAGGACAGACTTTATTTCCCTCCTCAGGCTAGTGTAAACCACCAAAAAAACACTCCCGGGGTGAATTTAGGACCTTTAGAAGAATTACCCCATGATGGGCAAGGTTGTCTCTGTAAAACTAGGCGGTGCAAAAAGAAGCCCTTAGGCAGGAAGGTAAAGAAGCAACAACAAAGATTAGAAAACTCAGCTCAGTGACTTTTTGAGTGGCTGGCTTTGATGGGTGCGCAGGCGGTGGAGCAGGGGACTCTGGGGTCTGTTCTGGGAACACGGTTCTGCAGTTAGACACTGCAAGTCTCATCTGTGGGAAGGTAGCTCAAGGAGGAAAAGTCGTGGCAAAAAAACAAATGCCACTATGCACTTGGTGTCTGAAGAATCACATGATCTTACTTTTGCCTTGCTTGACAAGGTCTCCAAGTGGCCTTGCCTCGTGCTCTATACAATGGAATTGCCCAACTAGAAAATGCCTGCAAACTTCAGACCAGCTCCTAGAGACCCAACCTACTCTCTTCCCTCAGAACATTTGTGGTGACTAAATGGCTATCCACTTACAGCTTCCTGGATCACAATCCAAACAGTAGCCCTCACAGAGAAAAGAAGCCATCACTCTTCCCCTGTCCACACCACTATGTGGACTTTACTCTGTCTTCACTAGGCTAGAGTGGATCTGAGATAGGCAGGTTTCCCACATCCCCAAGAAGAGACATAGGGCTGACCATGGAATCCCGTAGAAGCCCAAAGCCATATGACTGAGACCCGGATAGGAAGAACAGAATCAAGCCTGCACCATCTTGCCTGTGTCCCTCAGACTTGGAGGAAGAAGAGGGCCCATGGCGGTTCCCACAAGCATCCTTCCTTCCGGTGATGAGAAACCACACTATGGCCTTCTCTTCCTTCTATAGAAGAGCTGCTGGGAGGACCAGCCAAGCCTGGAGCCCTCTCCTAGATTCTCCCTCGTCCTCATCCACCCCATGAGAGGTGGAGCTGTGTCTGCCTCACTCCATTCCACCCCAGACTTCAGCAGAAGCAGTCATTACCCAGAAGTCCAAACTAGTCCATGGGGAATCTACATCTGCTGTTGCCGCTGCCTGGTGTCTAGGTTTTCGAGTCTACCTCACCTTCTCCAAAAAAGGGGATAACTCATGCGTCCAAAGACCACAGACTGTACTGAACAAACAGTTTCCCTATCCTGCCTATCAGAAGACAGGAGAACCTAGAGCTCTCAGACCTGCAGGAAATTAGAGTTGTTTTCTGTAAATGTTACTATAACTAGCTCCAGAGGAAGGCTAGCTTCTCCTTATGCTGTCTGCCCCTTATGACCCCTGGACTGATGAATGGCTACAGCTGGCACTCGGCAGCCACTTCCTATGTGGAATTTAACTTGGAAGTTCCCTGCACAACTCCAGGAACAAAACTTCTAGGTTTTGGTCCAGACAGTTACTCCCCTCCTCCAGTACCCCCCTCCTCCAGTACCCCCCTCCTCCAGTACCCCCCTCCTCCAGTACCCCCCTCCTCCAGTAACAAGCTTCTGTTGGGCCAACAGAGTTTCTGAAACCAAGGAAGGACGGGAACATGGGTAATTTTTTGCCACCTGAAGAATGAGGAACTGGGCAGCAGCTGTGAGCCTCAAGGGTTGTCCCTCAATATGTTGTGTTGCCAAAGAGGACAGCAACCAACATGCAAGGGACCTAGCAGAAAGAAGCCTTGCTCCCTCTCATGAAAGGGCCACACAGCCACACCTACCCAAAAACTGGAGGCGACCAAGCTCCCACAGGCCTGTTCCCACCACCTGGTACAGCGTCTCTATGGAGGAAAACTGAAAATGGCCGAATGGTGGTCATGGGAGTTCTCTTGGGTCTCCATCACACTGAGCCTCAGCCTTCGAACCAAATGACTCCTGAGATGTATGCTTCTACTTCCCAGGACTGTCCTCACTCCTAGCATATCTACAAATAAAAGCCAGTTTCTGGACCCCATCACATTCTAAAATGCTGGCTACTATCATTCCGTGGCCCTGTAGGCGCGGTAGTGCAACTCACGGTGGGCGCCTCCATTAGGATACAGGAAAATCAGAATGGAATTTTGTTTGTAGCTTTTCTGTATGGGTGAGATTCTGGGGATGGAACCTTGAGCCGTGCACTGGGTTGACAAGCACCCCACCACCGAGCTGTACTCCCGCCCTCTTTGTGCTCCCTGTTTTGAGGCAAGTACTCAGGAAGCTGCTCCCACTGGCCTTACATCTGCCATCTTCCTGCTGAAGCCTCCCAAGGAGTTGAGGTCAAAGGAACAGTGAGGATGGAATTTTATATCTTCTGCAGAGAGAAGATATGCTCAGCAGGAAGGTATTTTGGGAAGCCTCTTTAGCACACACAGAAAGGCCCACCTGAAGATTTGGCCTGGCAGTAGCTGGCTGTGCTCCTTTACAGATAGACATATCAGCTCTGATGGCATCACAGGCTCTCGGTAGCCTCAGCCAGCATGACATATTACTAAGGGATATGGGTCATCTCTGAGCACTTCCCTTTTTTTTAAGATTTTATTTATTTATTTAATTTATGTATATGAGTACACTGTAGCTGTACTGATGGTTGTAAACCATCATGTGGTTGCTGGGAATTTTGAATTCAGGACCTCTGCTTGCTCCGGCCTAAAGAAGATTTATTTATTGTTATAAATAAGTATACTGTAGCTGTTTCAGACGCACCAAAAGAGGGCGTCAGATCTCTTTACGGATGGCTGTGAGCCACCATGTGGTTGATGGGATTTGAACTCAGGACATTCAGAAGAGCAGTCAGTGCTCTTAACCGCTGAGCCATCTCCAGCCATCTCTTCTGTAGCCTGTATGTCCATGGCATGCCCACTCACCATCTAGCAGGCCAGGCATGTACTAGAGAGACCGCACATAGAGCGATTCTGGGCTTTTCCAGGCCCAGCTTCCACAGGAAGGAAGCCATGCTTCTTCAGTGGAGGTACAGACGAAGCAGGTCCGTGTTACCACAGCAGGTCTGTGACTGCTCGTCCGCCCCCTGTCACTCCTCCAGCCTAGGACCCCGCAGTCACCACGATAAAATGTCTATGAGAGGGAAGAGTTAATGCATAGTCACCAAAGGCTCACAATATAGAAATCCAGAAATAGGCTTTCCGTGCCCTCGATGGACCTGTTCTTACAAATTCTTCTTAAAAGATTCAATACTTATTTTCTATCGCTGCTATGGAGTCAGCCGACGAGCCTCAAACCAATACTTGTGGTTTTTACACTGTGAGATTTTAACCTTCTTCACTGGTTCGATATGCTGCTTCTTTTAGCTAAGTCCTGCCTGCCAACTGCCAAATATCAGGGCTGTCCGCGGCGCTTAGAAAGGCAGACAGATGAGCTTAAGAGTCGTATCCTCCCTAGGCAGAAAGCATCAGCTCCTCAGATCGACCCATGCATTCTTTTTCTTCTTTGCCTCTTTCATTATAGTGAAAATAATTGCAGCTAGGAAGGGCACAGTAAAGCCACACCTTGTACAGCAGCCCAGGAATGACAAGCACACAAGATGGCTTCCCCCCCACACCCCACACCACCACCACCCCTGCCATTTCTGCAAGAGCAGAAGGGATTGGCTACAGTGTAACACTGCCAAGCAGGACACGCCTCTCTGTGGCCTGATGCACTCTATCGAGCATAGGACTGTAAGACTCCTTCTGAGCTCTTTCCTGAGATGGTTTCAGGCTAAAAGCTCATCAGCTGACCAGAACAGGGCTAGTTAAGCATCACAGAGTGATTTTATTCTAACATTTTCTATTCTTTATTATTTTGTGCATATGGGTGTGTCGCCATCATGAATGTCTGTATGCCAGAGGAAGGAGTCAAACCTTCTGGAACTGAAGTTGCAGATGCTTATAAGTTGTCATATGGATGCTGGGAACTGATTCCAGTCCTTGGAAGAGTAGCTAGTGCTCTTAACCACTGAGCCATGGTGCCAGTCCAGACTTTACTTTAAACTCAGTCTGATTGCTTTTTCGTTGTTTATTTATGCTTTTGTTTTTAGACAGGGTCTCAGGTAGTCCCGGCTGAGTTCATGTTCACTATATCGCTGAGGATGGCCTTGAACTTCTGATCCTCCTGGGTTCAGCTTCTCAGTGCTGGGATTACAGGTGTTTTTCCTTTCCGGTTTATATACTGCTGGGAAGCAAACTAGGGCCTCTCTGTCTAGGCAAGCTTGGTACCAAGTGCCCTGCATCTCCAGCCTATTCCATTAGACTGTTTGCTGTCTGAATTTGATCTTGATTTCCATACTGCTTTGGATAACTGATTTCCCCAGTTCTCTGGGACTTCGGGGTTTCCTAAGATGGGGTATTTTAATGCTAAAAAGATCAAAAAAGGCTAGGAATTCACCAGAAAGTTAATTCTGCTGAATTTGTTTTTACCTTTCTATAACCACCAATTCAGAAGAGAAAGAAAATGCTTCTGGCTTAAAAAGTCAGGTATGGTGGAGCATGCCTGCAATCCCAATGATAGAGTCTGAGGCAGGAGGAATGTAAATCAGAGCCAGGTTATAACTCACAGTGAACCCTGCCCAAAAGGGGAGAAAAAAGTAGAGGCTGTGGCTGTGAAGATGGCTTAGCAGTTAAGATCACACACTGGCCTTACAAAGACCCAATTCCAGGATCTTTGTAACAGGACTCACAACCACTGGGTGACACAGGTTCAAGGATCCCATTCTGGTCGCTGAGAGCACCAGTATTCGTGGGTACACAACCTCACACAAACATATATGTATACTTGTTTTGTGTTTGTTTGTTTGTTTGTGACAGGGTTTCTCTGTGTTACCCCCTGGCTGTCCTGGAATTCACTCTGTAGACCAAGCTGGCCTCAAACTCAGAGGTCTGCTTGACTCTGCCTCCTGAGTGCTGGGACTAAAGGCATGCACCACCACTGCCCCAGCATCATACACATAATTTTGAAGTAACAAACCCAATAATTTTTTTTAAAGCAGTAGACGAGACAAGTTCCCTGGACCAGCCCCTATTCTTTACCTCGTCCTTGATGACTAAAGTCACAGATATCACTGATTATGCTACAGCGTGGCGGCTCTGAAAGCGATAGCCCTAATCCGAATTTTAAATTAACAGCTTGGAGGAGGAAATCCCCTGTGGAAAGCTTCCGTGGAAAAGTCCACAAGGATACAGGTTCATTACAGCATCCCTGTCAGGGTTTCCAGGGTGCATGGAACCCAGGTCTTGGTGGAGCTCAATTCTTTCCAGTTGCCCTAAGAGACAGTTTTTTTTGGGGGGGGGGTTGTTTATACATTGGCAAGGCTGGGACAGAGGGAGGGAAGGGATGGGGAGGAGGAATGAGAGCATCATAAACAGCAGGGTCTGCTCCTGCAAGCCCCTTCAACCGGAAATAGAGAAAGCAGCAAGCCTCTTCAACCGGAAATGGGGAAAGCAACATGACACCGTTGTCACCAACCCACAAATTCACGCTTTTTAATTGACACTTTTTTTTTAATAGGTGACATTAGATAAATTAAAGAGACTCCTTGTTTTGTTTTTTGTTTTGTTGTTTTGTTTTTCTTATGCCTGCAGTTTGGCCAAATAGTGAAGAAATGAGCTCAGGGCTCTCTGCTACTCGGTATTGTAAAAAAGCAACACACAGTAAAGCAGCCCAAGGCTAGAGCTTCCCCTGAGTTTCCCCAACAGTCTTTAACAGCCCTCGCTCCGCGAGGAACATGGACAGACACCTCACTCTCCTTGATGGCCCGGGAAAGGCACACAGATGGGAGCTTCCGTCCACAGTCCTGGGAAATGAAGACACAGTTCCTTCTCAGAACATGCAGGTTCTCAGGGAGACCAATAAAAAGCCTTCCATAAAGCAAGTAACCGAACTCTCCAACAGGATGGGAGGGCCTGCCCGAGCCTGAGGCCTGGGCACCGAAGGAGAAGGGGTTTGCCCATAGTTTGTTTGGTTTCAGTCACAGCCTCTGCAAAGTGGATGGCAGCGTCTCCCTCCGCTATTAGGTGCAAACTACCACTCTCGGTTGCAAAAAGTTGAAGGTTTTAAACACATTTGTTTGGTTCTCTGGTCGTTGGAGGATACTGTGCTGTAGTAGAAATAGCCGATTGGCCTGTGTAAGGAAACACACGGGCGCAGTTGAATGTTGTGCATTCAAGAGCGCACTCACGATTATAGTAACACATTTCCAATAACGTATAGCTGAAAGCTTTCTCTGGCTTAGCTTGACTTGGGTTTGACTTGGGTTGAAAGCCGGATTGCTTCCTTCTCTTGTGTGACTCGTGGTAACACTGAGCCCTGATTCCAGGCTACAAATACACCATTCCGTGTGGAGATGGCTCAGCTCACCCGGAGCCAAGGTCTTGTTGAGAGCCCTAATTAAGACGTTCTGCGGTGAGCTGCTGAAGAGGGTTTTGGGTGTGTTTCAGTCCCCTGCTTTTGCTTTAGGAGCAAAGGCTTCTCACACCCTTCTAACCCTAGGTGGTTGGTAGCGTTGATACTCAGTGGAGATTCTGAACTAACATTGGGCCTGATGCCATAGGCCACTAGGTGGCGCTCGCGCACCTCTCCTCCTGCTTCCTCTTTTAACTCAATGAGGAGATCCAGGGCCTCTGAAGTTTAAGATTGAGAGACTATTATGTACGCTAGGAAATGCCCGCGTGGATGACACAAAAGTATTGCTAAAATCTAAGCGCCTGCAGGACAATTTGCATTTTTCCAGCAAGTTGCCAGCCCTCTCTTGTTGGGATCTGGCTCGAAAGGTCCATGAAAATAGATACTCAAATTTTAACACCCATTTTCCATAAAATGAATGTGAGGGATTTCTACTTCCAATGGCAATCTACCTGACAATCAAAATCAGCAATGAGACAATCCATCCAGTTACTTTAACGCCAAACTAAACTTAGTGTTCATGAGCTAGACTCTTTACTATGTACAGCCGAATCCAAAGGCCCAGGTTTTACCAGAGCCAGGTTTATCAATGCACACATCTCCTATTGCTGTGTTCATTAAGAAAAGCAGTCAGGGGCCAGGCAGTGGTGGCACACGTCTTTAATCCTAGCACTTGGGTGGCAGAGGCAGGCGGATTTCTGAGTTCGAGGCCAGCCTGGTCTACAGAGTGAGTCCTAGGACAGCCAGGGCTTCACAGAGAAACCCTGTCTCGAAAAATCAAAAAAAAAAAAAAGGTCGGAGAGCCTAGCGCTTCCCTTTAATCTCTGCATCTCTGGTCCAATTTTTCCTGGAATCTAAAATTACTATGAATAACAAAATGTAATTTTTAAGAAACTTCATAATTAAGCTTTCTCATCTGTCACCCACAACCTGCCCTCATCCACTGAAGTGTGTGAGTGGGTGTCTTTGTGTGGGAGTGCTGGGCATGCCGTCTGCTCTGAAGCCAGACACAGGCCGTTCTTTCTACTTTTGGTTAGAGAGAGAGAGATTCCCACAGAAAAGTTGATTCACATATTGGAACAAGTCGTGGAACCCAGGTCAGTGAACTCCAGGGTGATGCACACCAAACACGGGTTTATTTGAAAAGAAGTCAGGGTAAGTGGGTCAAAATGATAAAAGCTCCTGAGTCACCACACAGGACATCTCCCTACATCTAGTCCTGTGGTCCCACACATCACACCGAGGTTTGCCGGCCTGGGCTCATCACCCTGCTCTGACCCTGACAAGGTCTGTAACTTCAGCAAGGGTTAACCTTTCTGTGTGAAACTTCCCTTCCTCTAAGCTTGGGTGATCATAACAGGCCCTGTCTTAGAAGTGTCCAAGATCCAATTCAGCTTTTTGGTGAAGTATCTATTTGGCCCAGATTGAAAAATTGTGAATGATCATTGTCCTTCCCAGGCAGTAGGAAGGCCTCCCTCTGAGAGAACTGTGTGAGCTTTGAGCTCATCAGTCTCACCATGACATTTAAACACATATCCAGAACTGGAGATGTGACTCAGTCACATGACTCCTTGCCTAACATGCACGAAGCAGATTTGATCAACGGAACTGCATATTCCTAGAACTTAGGTGGAGACAAGGGGATTGGGATTTCGAGGTCATCCTTAGCTATATAGCTTGGGCTGAATGAGACCCTATCAGTTCAGAAAGGGAAGGAGAAGGGAGATGGGGAGGAGGAGGGAGAAGGGAGGAGTGGGGGAGGAGAAAGAAACACACACAGTATCCACATAGCACCCCCTTTCTGTCCTGTGCCCTTGAGTAGGACGAGGACAAGCCAAGGCTCCCCCACTCTCAGGGAGGTCTCCTTGCCCATTACTGTAGCCGGAACACCCAAACATCTCCCACATGAGGTTGAGGTCTCTGGACTGAAGGTAAATGAAAAGAGCCTAGAATTTTCTTCAGCAAAAAAAACTGAAAAAGCTCCGGTTTCTTCAGAGAGTTCCTGACGTGCTTTTTCTTGTTTTCTTTCCTGGTTCGGGGTAGGAGGAATGAAACATGGCCTCCCCACGATCTCAGGGCAGACACCAGTCAACTATGATATATTTACTGAGAAATTTTTAATAAATAAACCACAGCCTTGAACCGCTGTGGCCTTATAGACCAGCCGGTTCTCATGGGGCAAGTTCAGGGCCTTTTATGAGGCAGTACTCTGTTCTCATGAGAATTTTATTAGAAACTGGAGACTCAAAATGCATTGAGCAGGAAATTTATGAGGCTGCTTGGGAGCTCTTCCTTTCATTTTGTCATCCGGGTTAATTTACTTCTCCGTCTGATGCTGATCTACTTTGTAAGTTTCAGTCCTGAATACTGTTCCGGATTTCTCAGCAAATTTAAGCCAGCTAATAACTTTCTACTTTCCTTTTTTTTTTTACCCTCAGAGTCAGATGGATAATTATCGATCATCTATCAAAGAAAGTCCTCAGAGTCTATGGGAAACACAAATGACTAGACAAAAATATAGCCTCAGCAGGTCTTCCCAAATGTCCAAGGGATAGACAAGAACCACTGTGGGAAAAGTTTTTTACAACTGCAGACCATCCTGCACATCTCTAACTATTCTACTTGATCATTTCTTCAATTACTGTGCTAATCGTGTTTTTGCAAAAGTACCCAGTTAAAAAATCTCACTCACTCGCCCTCCCGTCTAAAATCCCTATTGTTTATCATCTTGTAACCCAACTTGGAAACAGCCCAAACCCAGAATAGATGTTTGTCCTGCTGAAGTGTAGAGGAAGTGTCCCAACACGTTTCTGCTATGGGTCTGTTCCAGTGTTTCGGAGACCTCCCTGTTAATGGTGTGAGGGACGACGCCAGGCCGGCTTGGCCTTGGCTGAAGTCTTGAAATGTGAGTGAGTGACACAAGAACCAGCTCTCTATTAACTAGCTGACCCCTGGTCATCGTTTCCACCTGATTCCTGGGTAGCATGCCCACCAAGGGTAGCATTCCTCCAGTTCCTGTATTTGTTCTTTGGCTGTGACGCTGGTTCTCCAACCAGATCCTTGCTTAAAGTTCAACAAGTTGCTGCAATGAGTTGGCTGGATTATTTTAATGTCTTCTAGCCAGTGCTCCAATGCTGACATAGATTTTAGAAAAGAAATTATGTATGTATGTATGTATGTATGCATGCACATATCATATGGTTAATATTATTAGTGTGGTGGGATCTAGAATTGCCTAGGAGACAAACCTCTGGGCAGGTGTTTGAGAGAGTTTCTATAATGAGAAGACCCACTAGAAGTGCGGTGCCACCATCCCATGGGCTGAGGTCCCTGGCTGAATCAAGGAGAATCAATCATCCTTCGACTCTGCGTCTTGACAGCAGATGCCATGTGACCAGCCGCCTCACGCTCCTTTTGCTATATGCTCTCCCCACCATGATGGGTTGTACCGCCTCTGCGAGTCAAAACAAGCTGGTATCTCGTCTTAGCAACGAGAAAAGGATCTAATGCCATCCTCTTAAGAGAAGTTTCCAGGAAGTCACGTGCAGTACTGAGCTTTGGAGCCCTCCTGGAGAGCTCCGCTGTATTGGAGAGATGTTTTGGGTGACAATTAAACTTGTGAGGAGTCAGTCCTCACCACCGGACAACAGGAAAAATGTGAAAGAGACGACTGGGGTATGCCTCAACACGTCTCATAGAACAGGCAAACCGAAAACACTGAGAGTGCTGGATAGTGCTTGCACAGACACTCACACATTGATGGCAGGAAAACAAAACGAAGTAAACACTTTGGGAGACGGGTTGGCAATTTTGCATACAACCAAGCACATATCACCTTCAGGACCTGTGCTAGTGTTTCTGGACATTTACCCAAAGGAATTGAGAACTTCTATCAACTCAAAAACCTACACACAGGGATGGAGTTGTGGCTCAGCAGGGAAGTGCTTTTCTAGCATGTGCAAGGCCCTGGGTTGCAATTCCTTGTACCCCACAAATATACATGTACATGCACACATACATATACATATACATCATATACACATATACATCATATACACATACACATATACATATACATCATATGCCTATATATATGCATATACATATACATATGCATATACATATACATCATATGCATATACATATACATCATATACAAATACATCATATACATATATATCATATGTGTATATGTATTATCATATGCCTATACAAATACATCATATACCTATACAAATATATCATATACCTATACAAATACATCATATACATATACAATAACATCATACATATATGCATATACATATACATAAACATCATACACATATGCATCATATAAATACACATACACATACATATACATCATATACACATACATCATATACATAAACATCATATACATATGCATCATATACATATACATTATATGCATCATATGCATCATATACATGTACATCATATGCATATACATCATATACATATACATAGAGGGGAAGGAAGTAAAGGGAAAGAATTTAAAGCAGATTGTTGGATGAAGGAGAGATCTTAAAAGGAGGTATGTCTAGCTATTATGATTTCAAGGACCTAACATTGAAAGTGCAGAACTATGGACACAGTGGAAAGCCAGTGGTTGCCAAATGGTTGGGGCAGAGGCATGAGCAGGCAGATCACAGATTGATTGTTTGGGAGCAGACGCTCCTGTCTCCAGCACTCTGGTGGATAAGATCACACACTTGTCTAAAGGCAGAGAAAATATTCAACACTACGAATGAGCTAGGGTAAGCACTGGGTTCTGGGTCACAATAGTGTCAATGCAGCTCAAGGATTATGACAAATGCACCCTTCTGGTGTGGTGGGATGCTGAGAGTGGAAAGGCTTGCAGGTCAGGAGGGGGACCCGTGGAGTATCTGGGAAATGTGTGGTTTCTGCTCAATTATGCTGTGAGCCTAAAACGACTATTTGTTTATAGCCCTTGAAAGAATGAAAACTCAAAACAAAAACCACAAGAGACAACCTGCATTTAGGAAACATGAGCCCCAGATCTTCTGGATTAGAGAACTCGGCCGCAGGGTGAGTCACTGTAACAAGCATAAAGGTGAATCAATCACAGCCGCTCACTGGTGCTGATCACACACTCCACCCCACAGGAGAAAGTGGGTTGCTACTAAGATTGAGGACATTACGGAGGGTTTTCTGGAGGAGGTGGCTTAGCCAGGACTGAAAGAGTGCAAGTACGCGTGTTTGGCTCCTGGTAGGATAATAAGAGCATAACGGGGCTTTTAGCCTGAGATTTTGCCTCTGGAGTCTCCCCGCAGCTGGCCTCCTAT
Source organism: Tokudaia tokunoshimensis (assembly GCA_036184795.1). Taxonomy (NCBI): domain Eukaryota; kingdom Metazoa; phylum Chordata; class Mammalia; order Rodentia; family Muridae; genus Tokudaia; species Tokudaia tokunoshimensis. The sequence goes on from BTHU01000019.1 coordinate 50,037,786, forward strand.
TCCTAAGAAATTAACGAACTTTTTTTCTTCTACCTCTGTGCTTTGATGACAGGCCAAGGAAAGCGTGCGCTGAATGAAAACCAGCCCAACTGAGAGGACAGCAAACCCACCCAAGTCCCCAGCAAGCACCTACTCAAGCAACCGCCCCCCACCTCCTATCCAGTGCCTTCCCAGTGGCGGATTTCAGCATTCCACAGGGCCAATTACTTTAGCCTCCGCGGGGCTTCTGGAAACAATAGGCAGGTCTGGCAGGGTCTCCTCCAACGCTGGAACATTTCCAGCTACCACACACAGGCCTGGGAAAAAAACGTCGGTCCCCTGGGACAAGCCCCAGAGGGCAATACCCTCCCCCTTTGAGGCAGGAAGTCGTGGGCAGCCCCGGAGTAAGGATGCCCTAGAATATACAGTCCGGGGGACTCGGGTTTAGCTCATAACCCTCCCATAGGGTGGATTGCGCCCATCCTGAGGGAAAGGACGAAATTTACCCATCACATAGGAGATTCCAAACGCGCACCCGCTGGGTAGACTGGGAGCCTACCAGCCCTCATCGCCAGGTCACAAATACTTCAAGGAACCTGATTCATTACCCCATATAAGACACTGAATTTTATGATGCTCTCCAAATCCTTTTATTGAAACTCTTACTCCAGGTGTGCCGTCCTTTGGTAGCAGGGCCTTGGGAAGTGACTACATCATAAGAGTGTGGTTCTTGTGAACAGGCTTACTTACTGCCCTTATAAAGGGCTCGGAGAACTACCTTGCCTCTTCCATCTCATGAAAATATACCCCACAGTATAGGTCTTCATCAGAGTATGGCTGGATCTGAATGACCTTGACCTTGGTCTTTTTAGTTTACCAGCTACTGTCCTCTAGCACAGCATCTGAATGGACCAAGACACTTTCTTCTTTCTCCTCTTATTGGGACTTAGCTTGCTGAATGTTGCCCAAAGAGTGCATGGCTTTGTTTTCTAGACAAAGAACTCTGAAACGTTTAGAGAGATTCTGCAGAGCTAGAGACAGGGGTGAGCCATTATCGACTTTCTTCAAAAAAAAAGAAATTGATGAGTCAGGCAAGCAGAACTAGGCATCACTGTCCTAAGATGACCCGGATATTCCGGACCTCTGTGAACCTCTCCAGTCTCTGCCAGGACTTCACTTGAGAACATTGCCCAGAATGTGGGAGGCACAGGTCAGAGTCAACGTGCCTGGAATCTCTGAGCACCATCAAAATAGAAACCAGCTTCGCCTTTGAGTTAGAGCAGAGAGGCGGCCGGAGGCCAGCTGGCTGGCGGAGCTCTCCATGCTGAAAGAGAACCTATCTTTTTAAAGATGTTCCTGCTCCAAACCGTCTGCTGTTTGACCACTTATGGCAGGGGGATAACGGATCCCTGAAATGTGAGCTCTTGGGAACCAGGAACCATGCTCCTGTCCTCATGCCCTCCCGGGTTTCTTTGGGCTGCTGTCAGAGACCACCACAGATTGACAAAGAGCTGAGTGTTTCTCTCACATAGTTCTGGAAGCCGGAAAGGTCAAGGTCAAGATGCCAGCCGATACAGTGTCTGATGAGGACCGGGTCATCTTGTTACTGAAGTTGTTAAGGTCAGAGCCTGGACCCTGGCAGCCCCAACAAACTGGGCTCAGCCAGCCATCCTCAATAGGCCAATTAAGGAAACAAACAAATGAAGAGCGAGCAGAGAAAGGAGATTTATTCAGTGTGGCCACATGGGAGAGGACAAGGAGCTCTGAGGACACAGCGCCCCCCAGGCCATCTTGGGGGATATTTGGATATTTAAGCCCAGGATATTTGGGCTTAAATAGAAGGTTAGAAGCATCCCGAAGTGAAAGTGTGGTCCTTCCTACCCTCAGCCTGTGATTGTCTCGGTTCCTGTCTCTCCTGTAAAGTGGTCTGAACCAAATAAGTTCTCTTTCTGGGAGACTAGCTCCCCTCTGGCTGGCACCAGGGCCCCACATGTTTCTTCTCCCAGCATGAGAGTCCTGGGAAAACTCCTATTCCTTGGGTCTATTGCTTTAATAGTGTGAGTACTGAAAAGACCAAAGTCTCTGTTTAGAATGTCTTTATTCCTGCCAGGACAGTTACACTCTGGAGGTGATGGGTGCTGTCTTCACCATGCAAAGATGTCGTGAGGTGGCAGGGTCTTTAGTATTATTTTTTTAAAGATTTAATTATGTGTACTACATTCTGCCTGCATGTATGCCTGCAGGCCAGAAGAGGGCACCAGATCTCATTATAGATGGTTATGAGCCACCATATAGCTGCTGGGAATTGAACTCAGGACCTCTGAAAAAGCAGCCGGTGCTTTTAACCTCTGAGCCAATCTCTCCAACCCAGGACCTTTATTTTTTTTATAGCAACATTTTTAATTAAAACAATTGTTGTTATCAATATATTCTGATCATGCTTTTCCCCAACTCTTCCCAGACCCTTCCCATGTTCCCACCCACCCAATTCTAAGCCTTTTCTCTCACTTTCTTTAGAAAATAAACAAAAATAAGACAAACAAATTAGAAAACAAAAAAACACACACAACCCCTCCGATACACGTAAAAACATAAACATGAAGATCAAAATATATAAGTGAAAGACTAAGAAAAGAAGATGCCCAAAGTAACATGAGACAAAAAGTCTTCAACAATACCATTGAGATCATTTGTATTAGCCAATTGTTCCTGGGCACAGGGCATATATATCCAGTGAGATGCCATTGGAGAAAACTAATTTTTCCTTTACCAGCAGATATCAATTGCAGATAGCTTCTGTAGTGGGTAGTAATTAAAAGAGTACCACCCAGCCAGGCCTCTGCACCACTCCTTCCAAATATCCGGTAAAGCATGACTCTTAAACTTGAATAGTTAACCAAATATATTTATGTATATAAACTCCCAATTACATAACGCCAATTTACAATGATAAAGTCTTATCCCAATATTTCTAACCTCTCCAAAACAACAGAAATGTGTCTGAAGCCATTTGGATAGCTGTGTCTCCTTCCCTGCTCTACTCCTCTCCTCCACCAAAGCCTCTCTCTCTGCCCCTCACCTCTCTTATCTCCTCCTCCTCTCTCTCCTCCAATCACTGGCCTCTCACTGCCTCAGCGTGAAGATAGGAAATATCTTGCAACAGCTTCTTGGTTAAAGGTGAGAGAGCCATTGTCAGCTTTGGGACTCCATCTGTCTTGAACGTGTGTAGTCCCTGCACATGCTGTCACAGTCTCTATGAGTTCATGTGTGCATTGTTTTTTCTGTGTTTGGAAAACATGGTTTCCTTGGAGTCTGGAGTCACCTGCCACCTCTGGCTCTTACAATCTTTCTGCCTCCTTTCCTCTCTCCTAATAGGAGAGAGTTGCTGAAGATACCTGGTTTAGGATTGGGTGCTCCAAAGTCTCTCACTCTGCATATGGTCCAGTTATGGGTCTCTATGCTGCTCCCATCTATTTCTTAATCTGATGATGGCTACGTGAGGCACTGATCTATAGGTATGGCAGAATGTCAATGGTTGTCATTTTGTTGTTACGTTCCTTTAGAACGGTGGCTCTCAACCTTCCTAAAGCTGCTGCCCTTCAATACTGTTCCTCAGGTTGCATTGAACCCCCCCACCATAAAATTATTTTTCTACTATCTAGAACTGTAATTTTGCTACAGTTATGAATCATAATGTAAATATCTGCTGTGTAGGATATTTAATATGTGACCCCCCCCAAAGGGGTGGTGACCCACAGGTTGAGAACAACTGCTTTAGAACAATATTTGGTTTTCCCCTAGGTCCATGGTCTATCCAGTCTCAAGTTCTTGGCCATAATGGCAGGCTAGGGATCTATCTTGGGAAGTGGACATTAAAGCCAATTAGTGAGTTGTGGGCTACTCCCACAACATCTGTGCCACCATTGCAAACAACTTCTCTCTTGATCAGGTCACTGTTGTAGATTCCATGTTTTGAAGTGATGTTGATGATTACATTTCTCCCCTGACAGTGTGTAGAATATCTCCCAGTGCCATGAACACCAGATAGTAGGGGCAAAGGCTCTCCATAGCCATCAACTCAACTTTTCTATGTTCAAAGAGATATTTATTGTCTTCAGGAGGGCTTTACTGTCAGCTTGTGGAGAGAAACCAATAGCTTTGGAAATAGCCTGAGATATTTGGGGGTTTCCATGAAGCCCCTCTGGCCGACAACTTAACAGGACCCAACCTATTCCTTATACTAGACATTTCACTTGGTGGCATAAGATGTCTAGCTGGGGCATTGTCTACTCATTATTTAGCTGTTCCATTTCTTTCATGTATATATTTTAAAACCATCTTCAGCAGCAGGTTTCCATATGGATCCTCAAAGAACTCTTAGGGTTCATTGTCCCTCCCCATATTCCCTCTCTTATATCAGGCATCCCCCTCCGCATTTACTCTTCCTACTCCAGGTTTCCCATGTCTCTCCATGATAATGTATCTCTTTCTCCTGATGGACAGGTCTTAATAAGAGCTGACTGGGGAGTTCCATCCTGGCCTAATCAACTCTTCAAGGCCTCACTTCTCACTGCAGCCCCATTCTGACACAATGTGGAGAAGACACATTCACATGTGTCTGTGATACCATAAGTAATACCTTCATGTCTTGGAAATGAAACACCAGAGCTCCTCAACGTGTGGTTGAGTTACAAGTCCTATAAGTCCACCATTCGCTGAAGACATTGCAAGTTGAAATGTTTTTACTGTGCCTAACCTGCTAACCACACAGCTAAAGCCAGCCTGCCTTCATATACTCAAAACGCATTAGCCTGTAGTTGGGCCAAGTCATGTAATGCTAACCTGTTATATAATAAAGCACTGAATACCTGGTATAACTTGCTGAGTACTAAACCAAGAGTGAAAACCAGTGTATCTTTCACACATTATTCAAGCCAACAAATTTCACACCATACTATCCTCTACTTCTATAGCCACCTGACCTCGGCTGTCTGTTTTTAATAACGCTGAATCCAAATGAGGGGACATTCCCAGAATGTGAGAATCTAGCCCAGGAAAGTGAAGGTATGTGAAGTTCCTCAAGATGGATACACCAGGCTAAATGCTAGATAGAACAGCACGCCTCACAACAGAAAAAAAACAAGACTCATCGTGATGAAGTCAGAGTGCTATCCACTGGCAACAGCATCCAGACCTGACCCACAAACGTGACCTACAGTAACTTTGGACCTGAGCAAAATAACCACTTCACACAGCTAAGGAGAAATCAGGTAAGCAGAAAACGAATTTCGTTATAAACTCACACTCTATTCTAAGTGGGCTTTGTGCCCACCAGTTGCCTCCTTACCCCCAGACACTGACATTGTAACTGAACTCTCTGCTTTGCAGGAAGGATGAGTCTTGCCTAAATAAGAACCCCTTGGTGTTTTATCTGTAGAAAAATTCAAGTTTCTCTTCATCCTCTTTTGTCCTTCTCTTACAAAACCCTGTCCCATGAGGTAGAATTCTCAGATGTCACCCTATCTATCCCCTCCCTCGAAGGTGGAAGAAGCTGAAGGCAACCAAAGTGACATACCTGCCAGTGTAGAAATTATGACAGATTTGGGGTCAAAATCCTGGTCTCTTCCTTCCCATTCACAATGCTCTCTTCCCCTATATGACTTCTCCCTTCCAGAACCAATGAAGGAGGCAAGTCCTTTCCCGGTGCCAACCTGGCAGCATCCCGGCCTGAATGCACATTTTAGCATGAACGGCTTCTTCCCCCACATCTGTCATGGTTCTCCTATCTATGATCTCACCCAAGAAGCCGCCTTTGTCCACTAGCTCCTCACTTCTCACAACCTCTGGCATCCATTAATCAGCCTTTGACCTCCTAGAACCCAAGGCATGGGACCTCTGCTATTCACACTGACAGTGTGTTCTGAGTGTTCCAAGACACACTAAGAGGTGAGTCTCCTTTAGCATTTCCTCTCTGTGGTAATTACAAAAGCAGGATGCAGAGAAAGACCCATTGCTCCCCAACCAAGTGAGGGGAAAGACCAAGCAAGAGACATTTTAAAATGCATTAGCATCCATTATTAGTTAATTATCTATGAACAGGTGAAGATGTTCATAGATTTCTGTAAACTGGACCTAGATCCCTCTCCAGAGAGCAGAAGTCAGCACTCCACACCAGAATCGTTCCTCCCACAATATTAAGTCTAAGTCCATCCCCACTCTCTGGAGATTTTGTCTTATAGGAGACACAGATGCAGCTGAGTGTACTTGACAAGAAAGATCAAAACTCTCAAGCCACTGGCCAGTGGCATGTCTTAGTTTTGTTTTCCATTTGGTGATTATTTGATTAAAAAATTAAGAGATAAGACTTCCATGTGGAATTCTTCCATGTGGAAACCTATATATCATGGTTGATTCTTCCCTTCCCCACCCCTCCCTCACCTCTCACCCATTCCCCATTGACTGCTACCCTCTTTTGCCCCAGTCTCCCCAATTGTACACTGTTCTCTCTTCCCTACTCCTCTCTTTTTTGTTTTGTTTTTTTTTTTTTTGGTTTTTTTTTTTTGAGACAGGGTTTCTCTGTGTAGCCTTGGCTGTCCTGGAACTCACTCTGTAGACCAGGCTGGCCTCGAACTCAGAAATCCACCTGCCTCTGCCTCCCAAGTGCTGGGATTAAAGGCGTGTGCCACCACCGCCCGGCTCCCTACTCCTCTCTTAAAGCCTCTTTTTTCTAGTCTCATTGGCCTCCTTCCAGTTTCCTGGTCTTTACCCATATTTCCCCACACTCACAGTTAACAGACTGGGATCCTCGTCTAAGAGAACTTGAGCAAGGTGTCTTTCTCAGTCTGAGCACCGCACATAAAATCACGTTCCTCAATTCTGTGCATTTTCTTGTATATTCCAATGTTTCATTTCACAGCCGAGTAAAATTCTGTGGTGTATGTGTACTGCCACAGCCAGATGCCTACCACCAAGAAAGGGAATGACAACAGATGCTGCCCAGGGTGTAGAAAAGAGGAACGCTCCAGACACTCTAAGCTGGTGCAGCCACTATGGAAATGAGTGTGGAGGCTTCTCAAGAAGCTACCATATGACCCTGCTATACTACTCCTGGGCATCTACCTAAAGAGTGTTACAACCTACTAAAGAGATACAAGTGCATACATGTTTAGCACTTTACTAATAAGTGTTCTTTCCACAACAGTAAGGACTTGGAGTCAGTCTAAATGTCCATCAACAGACAAATAGCAACTTTTAATAAGAGACCTTGCCCAAGGCACGGATGCTCACCAAGGACACTTGGGTCTCCTTTGCTTGGGGGCTCACCAAATAAATCCTTGTCTTCCTTGTCAGTCTTCCTTGTCTGTCCTAGAACAAACCAGAAAAGCAATTCTAGGACACGTCTGCATCCGAATGACAGGTGACAATCACATAAAGAGATGCAGAGTGACAGAACCATCAAGGACACCATCTTTTTGATACTTCTTAATGTTCAAGGTATCTTGTCATCTCTATTTGGCCATTTTACAAAAGATGACATTCTCATTTTGGGGGGGAAAAAAAGAAAAAAGAAAAGAAAACTCTGTAACACTTAGGAAAGCAGTATGGGAAATAAAAACATTACTGAGCATGGCTCCAAGAGGAATAGAGTGGAGTCAAAACACGCCCCTGCTAGTTCATCCACCTCTGGTGAGGTTCCTCTGGCTCTGGATCCCCATGATAGGCCTGATGCCAATGCCGGGGAGCAGTTTTGAGATTACGTAAACCCCTGATATGGTGTTCACCGTGCTCAAAACCCTCAGTGAACTTTTAGTTTCAAGAATCAAGCAAGAACGGATTCGTGGAAACACTACAGAGAGCACCCCATCTGTTACTCTTTCTTCCCTCTTAGGCAGCTGATTCCTAAAGGGCAGGACTTCTATTTTACTGGTTTCTGTGTCCCAAGCATTCAGTGCGTGGCCACTGCTCAGGATCTAGTCACTGCCAGGCTCCTAGACCCCTGTGTGCAGGTCACACACACAAAAAAGGTTGCCCTGTCTGAGTGAAATGTATCTTCATCATGTTTTTCATCATGGGCCAGATGCTTCATGAAAAGCAGAACTCAGACATCTGTGCATGGTATCCCTGGCTTTCACAACTGCTCTTAGCTAATGAGGCCTGGGTCTATGACTGGGGAGAGAACTGTTAGCAAAGTGCTTGCCTTGAGCTAAAGAATTCTCAGTGCCATCCGATATTCCCCCTTTCTTTGGTGGTCAAGGAAGCTGAGATCCATCTACAGAACTTATTTTTGTAGTGGAAAATAGAACTGTATGCTCATAACCCCAGCACTGAGAGGTAAGAAGAGAGCCTTTGTGCTCTCTGGCTAGCAGCTTAGCCAACTTGGGGAGTTCCAAGCCAATGAGACTGTCCAAAAAAAAAAAATGATGCTATCCAAGGAATGACAACTGATGTTCCCTGGTTTCCATATGCACAGTACACACATGCTGGGACTGGAGGGATGGCTCAGTGGTTAGGAGCACTGGCTGCTCCTCCAGAAGACCCAAGGTCAATTTCCCACAACCACACAGCAGCTCACAGCCGTCTATAGCTCCAGATCCAAGGGATCTGGCACCACCACACAGACATACATGCAAGTAAAACATCAATGCACATAAAATTAAAAATAAATAAATAAAATCTTTAAAAAAAAAACACCAAGTAGACACATGCATCTGCACCTGTACACACATGCGCACCTATGCACATGCACACACGAAGAGTAGATGCGAATGGCCTCAATCCCTTCTAAGGATCTGAACATTCAGTTCTCTCGTAAGTTGCTTATACTCTCTGTTGCTGAGTAGCTAGCTACCTACAGAGCTTACTTAAGTTTCCAACGTGTCTTCAATTTAAAGATCCTCCAAAGGCCTCTGGCCTTGGAAGCTTTACCAGTCACGTATACCTAGGCCTTTAATTTTTTTCTTACAAAGTCAAATAAAAGTTCTTCCTAACAGAAGCTTGAGAACAACTGTAGCACTGGTCAGTTGGGAGATGATGGCAGATCTTAGGAAACGTGACATCAACTGGAAAAACTTTGTGAGGAGGTGTTGCTGTGCCGGAGTCCTGCACTGTGCCAGGAGGGGAGAGGAAGCAATCTCTCAGAGCTGATTCCACAGGGGAGGCAGCTCAAGGAGGTGTTAATGCTCCTGCAGACATTCAGGTTTCCAGCCCCCTCCTTAACAGCACCTCAATATGCATCCTGTCCCCCACCCCGAGAAGCCTGTAGGTGCAGCATTGTGTGGTTACTGCCTCTGCAAAGTGCTTTGGAAGGTCTGTTCGTTCATCTTGGCCTGGAAAATGGAAAATTGGAGCTGCAAAAACATACCGCGTGGTCCAGTTTCGTGCCTGGAACGGTATACAAGGAAAAACCTTACAGGGTCAAGATGTGGGTGGCTGTGGACTCCAGCCAAGTGGAGGGTTCATCAGTCCCCATGGGGGAAGGAAAGAGGAGATAGGAACAATTAAAGCTTTAGTAGTTATGGGTTTGGGGGAAAGAAGGTTAAATTACTAGATGTAAGTGCCTTAGACTCAAATCATGGCTGTCAATGGCATAATCACCCTGGTTGTCGTTGATCAATCCACTCATTGAGAAGATAGCTCAGTTAGCAAGCTTGTTCTCCTAGACACATATCTCACTGGGCATGATGACACACCTCCTGTTGTTCCAACTGTTGGCAGGTTAAGTCAGGAGGATCATGTATTTGAGGTCATCTTGGACTATATAATGAAACGAAAGTACCCCCCCAATCAAAAGCCAACGTGTTGCCTTGAAGGAATCCACAACTGGTCTTACTATCTTCAGTTTATACACCACACACTTTGCTTTAGATTCCCTTGGCACTCATCCACCATCCTAAGCTGAATGTCAGGTATACAACTGTACTCCACCACCACCACAGGCTATTTGCTCCTGGAAATCAAGCACTGTCTCCATGCCTACCACCAAGCCTCCAAGACTCGCTCCTCCAGATGTTTGTCTACCCTTCAGTTCCCACAGCTATGATCCTCTCTGTAGGTACCTACCTAGACCTTCTCTTGTTGGTGGTACCCATTATGTTTTACTGGTTCTTTGAAATTCGTTTGGAAATCTGCCTACCCAAGCTGAAACACCTGGTGGCCTCACATACAACTTAGCTGTCACCACGAATATGGCTGATTCCTCAACAGGAAAGTACGAATTAAAATGCTACCAGGTCCCACAAAGAATACATAGGAAACTCTAAGCTTTAGCCAAGGGCCACAGCTACTCTGTCTCTCAGTTTGTACCCTCAAGACACAGCTGGTGCTATTGTCTCCCAGGAGACAGAGAACTGGGGTGCTGGGAGTCAGATCAGCTGCAGCCAGCCACTCTACACAGGGTCACTCACTCAGCAGACATTCCAAGGTTGCTGTATCTAAGGTTCTTGGATAAGGAACATGGAGATACAAAGAGGGCCAAGACAGTATCTTCCCCACTGTGACCTCTGAGATAAATAGATAACAGATAAATAAGTGTTTCTGTGCACTAGTCTTTGTACAGACAGCACATGACCTGGGATTAACAGATCACTAGACAAGGTATCCCATGTGTATCCACACATTATTTCACCCATAGAGAGGCAGATCCCTAAGAATTTCGAACACCACTTCTCACGTATCAAGTGCATTCCTTATGCAATGCCTTCCAGAGTGGGGTGAGAACATGACATCAGATTGGACCACTGAGATCACCAAGAGGGAAAATCTGGCCTAGGGATTCAAAATTGGAGTTCACTGCACCTGAGGTCTCTGAGGAGCAAGGGATAGGTCAAGTCCCTATTGTGTTTGGGGATAAGAGGAAAAGTCACACATGAAACAGAGAGAGGGCTAGGTGTTAGGACACCAGACCTGAGTGTGTACAAGGGGCCAGTGTACCAAGGCCATGAAGTACCAGGGAGCAACTGTACCAACTGTGGCAGATGACCCAAATCCTCTGTGGACTGGGGAAGTTATCCAGTCTAACCACATCATGTCACTGGTGACCTTTGTAAGGTTGTTTCATGGAAATGTCTGGAGCTGATCAACGCTGAGCACCCTTGTGAATGGGAGGAGGGTGGTGGCACTGCAGACGGGGCTCCCTCCGAGGAATTCTGGGTAAAGTGGAAGCAGACCATATAGCATCTTGAAGTAAAAATAAATAAATAAATAAATAAAAACTTGGTCTTTAGACTTTGTTCTAGGTTTGAAGGTTAGTTTATTGCTGGAATTTTTTTTCAGGGTATTTCTCTGTAGCCCAGGCTGACCTTGAATTCACAAGAGTCCTCATGCCTCAGCTTTTGAAGTGCCAGGATTGTAGATGTGAGCCACGACTCCCAGTGGGTGTTTTTAACATCCAGGGAGGATGGAGCCCACAGAGATGGGAACTCGGTAATGTAGAGGAGAGCCTGGCGGCTGAAAGGTGGAGGCACTCAGGTGATGTGGGGAAGGGCTAAACAAGGAGCCTGGGCTGTTGCTCCACAGGAGCAGAGACTGGGATGCAGACACAGAGGGGGGTGTAGGTGATGGACATGTAAAGATTCCCTTCAGATTGCTACAAGGAGAAGGTCAATTTATGTGATACTTGACCAGGCTAGCCATACCCCCATAGCCGGTGACACAACCGTTATTTCTGTGTGCTGTATCTGAGTGTGTGTATAAGTGTGTTTTGTATATGTCAAGGAGTATGTTTAGGAATGCTTATGTGCTAGCGTGTGTGAATGTATGCAGGTAGGGTTGGGGGGAGAGTCTGAGTGTGTGCTGAATGTATGCTTGTGTGGATGTGTGAAGTGTGTCGATACAGGCATATTTGAGGGTGTGACTGGCTATTCGTATCTGTGTTTGAGTAAGAGGGTTTAGGGTTATTTGAACACGTGAACGTATGCTTATGCAGAGATATATCTACATGTCTGAATGTTTGGGTGTGTTCTATCTGACAGTATTGACTGCATTTGTGTGGGTGTTTATGTGTATGTCTGTGTGTGTGTGTGTATGTCTATGTGTGTGTTTCTGAGTATATGCCTGAGTGTGTAGATTTATGTCTGTATGTTTGAATGTGACTGTGTGCTTATGTGTCCGAGTATATGAACAGGTCTGTTTGTGCATGTGTAACTGTCAGAGTTGGTTCAGAGGACATTCAGGGTTAGTGGAGTAGAGGGTCTGGGTGTCGAGAGGTAGGAGCGTACCTCATGGAATTCTACACCTCCCACGCGCCGTCCGGGAGGGGCACTTAGAGCACAAACATGGGAAAGGCATAAACAGCAGGAAGGGCAGTTGCGCCTGGCACAGGAGTGTCATGCAGAAGTAATGGGGTAATTAAGGAAAGGGAAGTGCAAGCTGCATTGTCCAGTAAGCTTCCTGAGTACCTTAGCCCATGGTGGGCGTCTGCCACACCCTCATCCCAGGCCAAGCAAGAGGGATGGAGGGACCAAGAGGCCACTCCCAGCTCAGCCTCATCCCTGGACCTGACTGAGAAGTACTGCTCTGTGCTATGCTGGGGCTCTGCTGGTTGGTCAGGAGAAGCAAGTGACTTCCAGGAGAGGCAAATGGAGCCAAGACACCGCCATTCTGCCACAACCTGCACTGGCCAGCTGATTCTTTCCCTTGAAGGGAAAAAACTGGGCCAGATCCTGAAATGATGCCCTGCTTGCCCCAGGAATCTAGTGGCTCATGTCTGAACCACTGTACCTCCATCTACAGTGGTCTTAAAGTACAATGCTGAATCCATCCTGTTCTGTTTGATTGCTACATAAAGGGCAATGATATAATGCAGTGAATGGTTAGGCCAGGATAGTTGTCTATGCCTTCATTCTCCCTGCCTCTATCCTCGTCACACTACGAAAGAGATTTCAGGCTTTAGCAGTGTTTAGCATTCCCTTGACAGGTCTCTTTTTAGTTGAATGAGATAAAATAATTTTTAGGGCTGAAGGCATTGCGTCTATATATTTATTTATTGGTTTTTCAAAACAGGGTCTCATCATGTAGCTCTAGCTGTCCTACAATTTGCTTTGAGGACTCTGTTGGCCTCAAACTCAAGGGATCTGCCTCTGCCTCCAGAGTGCTGGGATTAAAGGTGTGGTCCACCACATCCAGCTTAAGGCATTGCATATAAATGGCATCTTTAGACTAGAAACTTCCTGTACATGAGAGTTGAGAGAGAATAAATGTACCAGAGCACCTTTGAGTTCAGAGCTTCAGATACACACCACAGCTTTTTCATGGCACTCCCCAGGCCATTGGCTGTGTCCAGATGACACTGAATATCTCCCTCCCAGCCACCAGCTGTTAGAAACTCATCAAAGGAGAAGATGGCCATAAGCTTCATTACTCTTCATGAGAAATGAATGGCCACAGAAGTAGCTTTTGGAGCTCTGGGTGAAGTGTGGGTGGGAGGGTGGTGTGGTTCAACCAGTGGTGAGAATGACAAGGTTTCCCGTTAAGCAAGGTGGCTTGACCCTGGCAGAATGAGCCTGCTGTTGTTGAGTGAGAGTCATTCTTGTAAAGACCAAGGAGAACTGGAGAGAGGAAGCACAGGTCTGTTCAAAGATGCATTGTGGGTACCAGTCTTAGAGTTCTGAACTTGATTATTGCAGAAAGGGAGAAGAGAAAGGAAGGAGGGAAAGAAGGGAAGAAGGAAGGAAGGAAGGAAAAAGAAGGAACAGAATAGGAGAGTAGGATGGTTAATATATGTTCGAACCAGGGAGTGGTACTATTTGTGGCCCTGTTGGAGTAGGTGTGTCACTGTGGGTGTGGGCTTTAAGACCCTCATCCTAGCTGCCTGGAAGCCAGTATTCACCTAGCAGCCTTCAGATGAAGATGTAGAGCTCTCAGCTCCTCCTGCACCATGCTTGCCTGGACGCTGCCATGCTCCCTCCTTGATGATAATAGACTGCCATGCTCCCTCCTTGATGATAATAGACTGACCTTCTGAACCTGTAAGCCAGCCCCAATTAAATGTTGCCTTTATAAGAGTTGCCATGGTCATGGTGTCTGTTCACAGCAGTAAAACCCTAACTAAGACAGAATAGAATAGATAGAATGGATAAAAGGAGGATATTCCTAGACTGACTAATAACTTCCATGCTTCATTAGGGGCCCAAAAGGGCTAGGGCTAGAAGACTTTTCAAGCTCTCTAATACATTATCAGAAAACCTCCAAACAAAGAGGGTAGGAAGCTCAAGACTAAATCTCCCAAGATTCAGCATCTTGTTTCTCAATGTCCTGCAACATGAAAGCTCTGAGGAAGGAATGCACTAAATAAAATGAGGAGGAGACTGCAGTATGCTAAACTTTTTGGTCAAAAGAATGAAGGAAGCCAAAGGAAAATGCCAGGAACAGATCACCAAAAGAAATAGGTTGTCCTTGCTGGGAGCTTCTACTTCATGCCTGAGTCAGGTCAAAAATAAGGCTTTAAGAGTAAGAAACAAATGATCAGACCTTGAAAAAAAAACAATAATCAACAGGTAGTGTGTATGCAAATGAAGGTCCAACAGGGAAGGATAGTCTAAGCTACAAGGGTCTGTCTATAAATGGAATATCATTGACCTTAACAAGAACAGGGAGGGTACAGGCTTGCTATCCCAATACCCATAGCACCAAGAAGGCTGAGGCAAGAGGAGCCTAAAGAGGGAGGGGTATGCTAGAACATGTGGTGTGCCCTAGTGAGATTATGCTGGACATACAGGGGCAAAAGCTCTTCCACAGGAAATTCCATAACTGAACATGAAGTGTTTTGTTCTCTGCCATAGTCTATAGGCAGAGTGTATATTTATGATGGTCAGTCCTGATTGTCCCCTTGATTGGCTTGAGGAAAGATTCATTCATGAAAGATTCATTAAGAAAGAACACCTTTGGCTATATCTAGAGAAGAGAAAACCTACCTTGAATATGGGTGGTGCCATCTCTGTAGGCTGGGAATCCAGACAATAAAACCAGAAAGGAAGAAAGCTGGCAGCCCCACACAGACCAGGTTAGCCTAGAACTCAAGAGATCCTGAAGTGGAAACTTTTGGTTTCTTTGGAAAGTCAGTTATGTCAAATGATGTTTTGTTAAGGTATCCAGATTGAAAGGATGTTTTGCTAGGGTAGACATGTGAAAAAATATTTTGCTGAAGCAGATGTAGGTGAAAGGATGTTTTACTAAAGCAACCATGTAAAAGAATGCTTTGCTAAAGCAGACATATGAAAGGATGCATGATGTTTAAAAGAAATATAAATATAACCCAACCGACAGTGGACAATGCTGGATGGTATTGGTACGTCTTACCATTGTTTATCAGTCATTTTTTGTCGTGACTCCATAGAGAGAAACACAACAACGTAAAAAACTTTTGGTGGTGTTCTGATGGCTTTCTGTCATTTCCTCAGACTCAGGTCAATTGACAGAATAAAATAGAAGTTTCTAGATATGTCAGCTAATACAGACTCACGCAGAGTTTTACTAAGGCAGACTTACACAAAGTTTAGCTAAGACAGACTCACGTGGTGTTATACTGAAGCAAGACCCATGGGAGGACACACGATGTTTGGAGGGAGAATAAGACCAAACAGAGACTGCTGATTTACATACCTAGATTTACAACATGTTGTTGGTCTCTTGTCTTCGCAGATCTTCACTTAGTTGAGAGAGACACAACAGAGAACTCCCAGCATCCTTGCTCCTACTGACACATGCCAACTTGGCAGATGCTGGGCTGTTTTCTGCGGGCTCATGCCACCACTGCTGATTCACTTTTACTGTCCTGACACCACTAAACTAGACTACTGATACCAGACAATTAGAGATTAAAATCACGCCCCAAAACTACTTCTAAACAACATACAACTAAGCCTTGCAACTTCTTCTAGCTGCCGATACTATTTCATATAAACTAAAATGCTAATATCCAGACAACACAGATTAGATTTGCACCCCCCCCAAAAAAACCTATTTCTAAACAGGTCCACTTCCCCCATATCCTAATAACCTTTCTTTTTTTCACTACCTCTAATAGATGGTAGACTAAAAAAAAAAAAGAGGTTAAAAGATTTTAAAACCCTTATTAAAAATAAGTTATTTTTTAAAAAAACACAAACTAAACCTACAGATCTACCTGCCTCTGTGTCCTAAGTACTAAGATGGAAGGCATCAAAGTCTGGTTCCATCATTGCCAGCCTTTGGTGCCCTCCTTATCTATCAATCAATCTATCTATCTATCTATCTATCTATCTATCTATCTATCTATCTATCTATCTATCTATCTATCCAGGCATTCAACCATCCATGCATCCATCCATCCATGCATGCATGCATCCATCCATCTATCTATCTATTCATGCATTCATCCATCCATGCATACATCTATCTATCTATCTATCTATCTATCTATCTATCTATCTATCTATCTATCTGGGCATTCAACCATCCATGCATCCATGCATGCATGCATGCATCCATCCATCCATCCATCCATACATACATCTATCTATCTATCCATGCATTCATCCATCCATGCATACATCTATCCATTATCTATCTATCTATCTATCTATCTATCTATCTATCTATCTATCATCGTTTTGGTTTTTAGGAGACAGGGATTCTCTGTGTACCCTTAGCTGTCCTGCTACTCACTCTATAGACAAGGCTGGCCTCAAGCTCACAGAGATATTCCTACCTCTGCCTCCCAAGTGCTGGGATTAAAGGCGTGGGCCACCAGCAACTGGTTCCTTTGGTGTTTATTCTTGATAATTAACACTTTTTCCTGAGATTGGCACTTCATCTCATGTACTTAATCGATGGACATAAAAAAGACATTAGAAAACAAATGTTGATCAGATTCCCCCTTCTTTTCTTTTCTCTAGATGAAGTAAACAGTCCACTATCATAATCTTAAATCATCACTGTACTTACTGCATAAAGACATCCTGGGTATTTTAAAAGTGAATGGCTCCTATTCAGAAAGGAAATGGTACTTTCCCAGTCTATCCACAAAACTGTGTGTATAAACACTACTACTTTAGAAGTTTAGGTCTGCAAGAGCAGCTTTCCTGTAAACCCAATTGATGGCCTCTGGCAGGCAGTGGGCTTCACTATGGTCCAACAAATTTGCTACAAGCAATAGTTCATTAGACCTAAGAGGAACTTTGCTTCACTTAATTTTGTTCTTGAGTTTTTAAGCACTTTTCTAAAGTAAGCCTTCTTTCCAAAAAGCTGTGTTCATTCCCTAGGGCTGCCGAAACACCATATCAGACAAAGTGTTTAGTGTCTCACAGTTCTCGATAGTTCAAGTCCCAAGTCAAAGTGTTGGCAGGGCCACGTTCTCCTGGGGAAACTCATTAAGAATCTTTTCTTGGTCCCTGTTACCTTCTAGACACTGCCAACAAGCCTGGTTTGTGGATGCTTGGCTCCCAGCCACAGTTCTCACATTGCATCCACCCTGTGCCTTTTTCTGATCCTTGTCCCCGTACCGTGTTTGCTATA
This sequence comes from Tokudaia tokunoshimensis, assembly GCA_036184795.1. Classification (NCBI taxonomy): domain Eukaryota; kingdom Metazoa; phylum Chordata; class Mammalia; order Rodentia; family Muridae; genus Tokudaia; species Tokudaia tokunoshimensis. Next base: position 50,055,255 of record BTHU01000019.1, read on the forward strand.
TGGATAGACTGCAATTGGGAGCTCAATTTAACTTTGTGTGTGTGTTGCCTGTGTGTATGTAGTTACACTGCTTAAAGTCAAGTCAGAGTTGTGGGTTGCCATGTGGGTGCTGGGAATTGAACTTGGGTCCTCTGCAAGAACAACCTGCTCTTAACTGCCGAGTTGTTTCTCTGGTCAAAAGGGGTTAGATTTTTTTTTTTTAAAGTATAAAAACCTCGGTGCAATGGGGATTGCTCCTCCTCTGGGCCCTCTTCCATGAGCTGGACCCTGGGTTGAATAGAAAGAATGCAATGGAAAGAAAGGAGAGTACCTGAATTCGTTCCTCTGTGCTCCCTGACTGCAGATACCACAGGACTAGCTGCCTCCCAATCCCGACACTATGCATTTCCTGTCATGATGGACTGCTGTTCAAACCGTGAACCACAACAAAACCTTCCTTTAGGCTGATATCCTAGGTGAACTGTCACCTTAAAAGACTCTCAGCTGAGGGACTGCCCATATCAGACAGGCATTTGAACATGTCTTAGGAGGAAGCAGTCATTTTGTTAATTGATAAAGTAGAGCTCAGCAGGCTTAGAGCAGTATCACCTCCTAGGAAGGTAATCCTGAGTTGTGAAAAGATGAGCTTGACCCAGGCAGCAAGCAGTGTTCTTCCATGGTTTCTGCTTCCTGTTCCTGCTTGAGGTCCTACGCTGACTGCCCTCACTGATGGGCTGTGGCCTGTAAGTGAGATTAAGCTGTTCTCTCCCCTAAACTGCTTTGGTCAGGGTGTTTTATCACAGCAACATAGTGAAATTGGGCTGGTAGCTTTTGCTAAGCACTGCATCCCAGTCACTAGAAAAGTAACCAAGAGCCCCTTGTAGTCTCCTGTGACCTCAGATCACCAGCTGCAGTCACAGCTCTCAGAAACCCAGCTCCATGGGCGACTTCTCGTGTCTGCAGATGTCTGGTAAGCAGAAGTCAGAGGAATGCCTGCTAGTGAGACATCAAGTCAGTCATACCTCCCTGAAATCTAGCTCTCTTATTTTCAAACCTCTCTTCCCTTCCCAGGCAAGAGGGTAAACTTGATGTTTTAGAGCTGGTTTCTTCAATGACTAGTACATAGAGATTCAATCTTCCACTGAATACAGAACTCACCATTTCCAATATATAGCTGTTGTGAGAATTTCCATCTCTGCTTCCCAGATGCTAGTGTTACAGGCAAGCTGCCACACCCACACAGCTTTCTTATGAATTCTGGGGGTCTGAATTCTGCTTGCTTGCTTGCTGAACTGTCTCCCCAGACCCCCATAACTTTTTTAAAGACTTTGTTGCTCAGTCTGACTTTGGACTCCACAAAGAGCTGCTGTTACGGATATGCACAATGCCTGTTGTAAGATCACAGTTTGTATACGATATGTAGAACCAGGTTCTTAAAGCTTTATCACACTGCTTATGCAACAGCAAATTTCTGTTCTTCTCTAAACAACAGGGCAGATTACATCAGTAGGAACCAAATGAACGAGGATTCCAACGTACACTGCCATGGCTGCGGAAAATTCTAGTTGTATGATATTGATTCTCATATTTTCATGAGGATAAACTCCTTAGGGACACAGACTAGGAAATGCATCTGACAGTCATGAGGTGCTCCGGGTCCCCTGGTGGGGATTCCTCCACTTGGTGGGGTTTTTCCATTTGGAAGAAAACTGTCACAGAAACATGGACTTTGGGCTGGTCAGAGGCCAGTGGGAACTGTTCTCACAGCATCGTAGACATCACGGATGGAAAATGTGCCTCAGCCATCCCATTCAGACCCGGGAAGGGCATTCTCTAACAGTTCTACACACTGCCACAGAGTTTGTGCATCCACCCCATCCCAGGAGAGATCTTGCAGTCAAACGGTTCCCCTGAGTTGTAAACTTCCCTTCATTCGTTTTCTCATTACATTTCAAGAGGGTTATTTTTAACGGAAAGAAAAAACGATTCATACAGCCATCATCTTCATCAGAGCTGATATGACTCTTGCCGGGAGGTCCCCGCCAAGATGGGGCTTGTAGGGCGGTGGTGGCGCACGCCTTTAATCCCAGCACTTGGGAGGCAGAGGCAGGTGGATTTCTGAGTTCGAGGCCAGCCTGGTCTACAGAGTGAGTTCCAGGACAGCCAGGGCTACACAGAGAAACCCTGTCTCGAAAAAAAAAAAGAAAGATGGGGCTTGTAGACTGTTGGCATTCTATGTATCATAGAAGAAAGGGCTGAGGAGTACCCACTTCTTCCCGCACTCCAGGCTATCATGTGCAGTTCTATCCTAATTATAGCCTTTCCATCTCAGACAGCATTAGTGTTTATCACACATGGAAGTTTACCGGAAGCTGGTAGGCTCGATCCATTCAACTATAGGAGTTACTATGCATGTTGGAGCAAGTCTTTCCTGTGGGGTACAGCTCCTCCCAATAACCCCTCATCCATCCCTGTAAGTAAGCCCAATAAACATATGGGCTCCCCAAGTTGGAACAGCGCTTTGGTTTGTCATGGACAACCTCTAAAAAGGAGATGCACATTTATATCTCCCAGGGAAAGAGTTCCTGAACTGAGTCTAAAGATGACTGTATTCTATGCAGGAAAACACACCTGATTAAGACTTGCATTTAGTTCCTTGAACTTCTTTGAGTGACTTACGTTGTCTTCAGATAGAAAGATCGAGAGAGAATACATTTGCACAGAAGTCCCATGAATCACACTTCCTGGACACGACACATGGACTTACCATTTGCAGGGGACTGTCACCACCTTCTGCAATGTACCATTACAAACTTCTTCTCCAGGCCTTCTTAAAATCTTGCTGCATGTGATGTTTTTCATTCTCTGGAGCTGAAAGGATTCGCAGCAGGAGCATGAATTTCTGTGAGATGAGTCTTACATGTTTGTGGCTCCTGTAACCACCCACCCACCCCTCTGTGGCAGGACTCGAATGCTGGGCTCTGAGATTACCCTTCTCCTTCAGTTCTTAGAAACTGTCCACCTAGCTGTGTCTCTTGTGACTCTCTTTTGTCTGGTGCCCAAACGGACCATATAGGCATTTCCCCACCACCACTATCACAAAATAATCAATTAATCCCTGCACCATGTGTCCTTGGGAGAGGAGTCTCCTTGGGTTCTCCCAAAGGCAGTCTTTGCATCTGAATTAGAAGAGCTACTCTGAGTCTGGTGCGTGTGGGAGATTTGCGGATGCAGATGATTCTGGTCCTAGGAACTTCCCCCTACTCAGTGGACCTCATTCCCATAGCCAGAAACACCTTAATAAGTAACAGAAAGCAAGGTTATGGTCCTCAAATGTTGCCTCGGTCTTATCAGGTGGAGCTGGGAGAATCATAGACCAGGTGGGGCAAGCAGGCTGGCCCCATCCCTCCCTGGCTACCAGGGATGTATGAACTGACCTGAGGAGTTTCTACCATCAGGAGCAGAGCTGATGAAAAGTTAAGAACTGTTTGTGTGTGTTCCAAAGTGTATGCACGTCTGTATGTGTGTATGTGTGGGGTGTGTGTGTGTGTGTGTGTGTGTGTGTGTCGGACATATACCCACACTCGCATGCTCGATGGCCTAAACTACCCTGAGGGAACAGAGCAAATACTACTCATAGCTTCTTTTTTAGAAAAATGAGCCAAACTTGAACGTAGTGGCACATGCCTTCAATCTCAGCACTTAGGCAGCACAGGAAGGAGGATTTAAAAGGTCAAGGTGAACCTGGACTATATAACAAAATCCTCACTCAGAAAACCCAAAGTAACCAAATAAAAAACCGAAAAAGAGCCTAGAGAAGGAAGAATTGGCTGGATAGGAGTAGCAGTGCCCTCCCCACAAAGGTGCCCGCCAGCAGGGAGGGCTCATTGAACACGGCGGCGAGGCTCACAGCGTCTGCTCTTCTCACTGCTGTGTCTTATTTTCATGTTAGTGTTTAAGCCATTGTTTCAGGACTTGGATCCAGAACTATTCAAAAACTTAACTGGCAGCTTTTTCCCCCCGGCCACTAGGTGGTGCCAAATCCCCGGTCGGTGTCCCACTTCAACTGGGAAACTAGAAGCAAAGGCCACAAGTAGAACAGAACTATAAAATGAACAGGATGGGGGAGAAAAATGTCCTGAACCCTAAAGTCAGTCTTGGAGTTGTTCCAAAAGGAACCCCCAGTGGAAGCCCTTGCCTGGGTGCGCGTTCCATAGGAGCTCCTGGTGCTGTCCACCTCTCTGCCTCTTCTCTCCGATTTCTCTTTCTGTGTGATTGGCTGCTCTCCCGCACAGGAAGTCAGAGCTGTTTACAGCGTCTACATCCACAAAGGGGCCTTTCCCCAGAGATGGCCAAAGGTGGCTCAGACACCGTGTTTACCAGGCTGGCTGTAAATCCTTCAATAGCGGCTGTCCTCTGGTGGCAGCCCCAGGGTGGCCATGGAGCTTGGCGAGGTGGCTTCATTAACTGCCTTGGGGAAACTGACTTTCTGGGCACGTTATTGTGAATTCTGTTCTGACCGGGGTCAATGATTTGGGCTGCAGGGTAGGTCTGCCCCCCCCCCCCCCCAACCCCTGGATCTGTCACAGAACAGGCTTCTAACTGGCATCGTTAGGTTGCTGCCATCCCAGGACAAATAGTGGGCTTGGGCATAAGGGAAAAGGAACAGCAAAGTCTATTTCCCTGGGAGCTATTATGGTCTGTTTGTGAGATAGAAAACAAGTTCTGCCCATCTGCCTGAAAGCACAGGGCTAAGAGGTCTTACCTGCGGCTTTCCCTCCCTCCCTCCCTTCCTCTGAAAGACCTCACCAACAAAGTTTAAATAACAAAGACTGGGGCAGGCAGGTGGGAGCCTTCTCCTCCAGCACAAAGGGCCTGACTTACATTCCTACCACCAGCGACAGATTATAGATTGGCGAGAGAAAAGAATAATAAATTTACTTATTGACAGATTTATGGATGCCTGAGCCTTAGAGAATGACTGCGGGGGATGGGGGTGGGGAATCCTTTAGGTTTCTGTAGCGTTTGGATGAGGGGTGGACAGTCACACTGGAATTTGATTGAGTCGAGGTCTGACCTAATGTGGCAGATAGTGGCAATCTTCAAAACCTACAGCATCTCTTCCTTCACACCCAACCGAGAGGCAGGACACCTCCAGGTTCTAGGCTCCCTTGAGGAAAAGAGAACTAGTCTCAAGGACTTGATGGGAAGGGCAGGTCAGGTGACAGGAGACAGAAAGACCAGACCCCATTGTTTTGGGAATCTTTCCTGGATCACCCTGGCTGCCCTGGGGAATTCCACCACAAGCGGATCTCAGCCGGGCTGAGAGTCTCTCCCTCCAGGAACCTCTTGTAAGGGGGAGGGATATCACCTGCTGTCTAGTCAGCTCAGCTGTGGTCACAAAGTACCAGATGGGCAATTCTACTAGAGACAGCTCCACCTTACAGCTCTGGAGGCTGGGACCAATAAACAAAGCTAAGTATATCTATGGATGACAGCTTGCAGGACACACACACAGCTCTGTAGCCCCTTACTCCTTGTCTTAATTAAGTGATAACCACAGCTTGTGTCAAGTTGACACGAAATAAGCCAGCACAACTGAGCCCTTGTCAAGTTGACACAAACATCGCTGTTAAGCCACAGCCTTTCCTTTCTTGTTCACCCAAGACTACACATCAGATCAATATAAATATCACAATAAAAAATAAAACAAACAAACAAACAAAAGCCGGGCAGTGGTGGCACATGCCTTTAATCCCAGCACTCAGGAGGCAGAGGCAGGCGGATTTCTGAGTTCGAGGCCAGCCTGGTCTACAGAGTGAGTTCCAGAACAGCCAGGGCTACACAGAGAAACCCTGTCTCAGAAAAACCAAACCAACCAAACAAACAAACAAAAACAAAAACAAAAAAATCACAATATAAAATATTCATAAAGTTAAAAAGTCTCAGCCTTTACAAATACAAAAACTTTAAAATTCACTCTGTTTAAAAGTCCAGAGTCTCTTTCCAAACATAAAAATCTTTTTTAAAATTTAGTCTCTCAACTGTTGGCACCTGAAAATAATCAAAGATAAATATTTTCTTTCTTCAAGAAGGAAGAACCAGGGTACACTCACAATCAGATCAAAGCAAAACCACTCTCCAACTGTGTAAGGAACTCAATGTCTAATGTCTGGGATCCACTCACAATTTTCTGGGCCCCCCTTAAAGGGCTTGCGTCACGTCTCCCACTCCACCCTCTGCAGCACACACAGCTTGTCTTCTAGGATTCTTTGGCTTTTACTCCACGGTGGCTATTGTTCTTGGTGGTCATCCTATGGTACTGTCATCTTCAAAATGCTAGGGTCTTCTGCTGAAACTGGGCTGCACTCTCACCAATGACCTTTCCTGGTCTCTCACAGTGCCATGCCCCAGCTGTTCTCCGTGACTCCTTCATGATTTCAAAACTACTGCCACCTGGGTAACTCTTACATCAGAACCAGATTTGGCCACCAGCGTGGGGTACAGCCTTGGCTGCCTGTGGAATATAGTAGCTTCAGTGTACTGACTCTCAGGAAACACTTCCCAGAAGATTTCACCTCTGCGACACCGTTCTCTTCTTAGTCACTGCTAGTTCCTCAGCTCCAGCTGACCAGTGTCCATTCCCCCAGACAAGCAGAGGTTTTACTTCAGTGACTCTAGTCTCTTGTTAATCGAGGCTGATTCTTCAGCTCCCGCTAACCAGAACAACAGCTTCTTTACACAAATGGCCCAGTAGAGTCTGCTTCCCTCTGAAACTTCACAAGCCAGGCCTCCATGGTCCATGCTGCCTTCAACAGACTCATCTTCCAAGCTCCCACAGAACAGCTCTCCAAGCTCTCAACACTCAATGGCTTTTCGAAAGTTCCAAAGTCCTTTCACGGCCCTCCCCCAGACATGGTCAAGTCTATCACAGCAATACCCAACTAGCCTGGCACCAATTTCTGTCTTCGTTAGGGTTACTCTTACTAGGATAAAACACCACAAGCTCAAGCAAATTGAGGATGGAAAAGGGCTTATTCACCTTACACTTCCACATCACGGTTCATCATCAAGGGAGGTCAGAACAGGAGGAACTCACATGGGGCAGGAACCTGGAGGCAGGAGCTGATGCAGAAGCTATGGAGGAGTGCTGCTTTACTGCCTTGCTCTTCCTAGTTAATTCAACCTGCTTCGTTATAGCAACCAGGAGCAGGGGTGGCCCCACCCACAATAGGCTGGACCCTTCTGAATCAATCACTAATTAAGAAAATATCCTATAAGCTCATGTTAGAGATGTTTCCTCAGTGAAGACTCCTTTCTGTCTGATAACTATAGTCTGTGTCAGGTTGGCGTAAAATTAGCCAGCACAGTCCTAGACCAGCGGTTCTCAACCTTTGAGCAACCCCTTTGGGGGCTGCATATCAGATATTTACTCTACGACTCACACCGGCAGCAAAATTACAGTTATGAAGTAGCAGTGAAATAGTTCTGTGGCTGAAAGTCGCCACAACATGAGGAACTGTCTTAAGGGGCTGTTGCAGTCATTAGGAAGGGAGGAGCTGCTGACTCCTAGACCCCCCACCCTATTTAGTTCCCAAATACACCTTCAAATATCACTGGATCAGGAGCTAGAACTTCAATATGAGAATTCTAGGGTGGATACAAGAGTTCAGTCTTGAGACTCTATCATTAGATGAAGAAGCACAGATAAAGAAGGGGGGAGTCCCAGGCTGGAAAGATGGCTCAGCGATTAAGAGCACTGACTGCTCTTCCGGAGGTCCTGAGTTCAAATCCCAGCAAACACATGGTGGCTCACAACCATCCATAATGAGATCTGACGCCCTCTTCTGGTGTGTCTGAAGACAGCTACAGTGTACTCATAATAATAAACAAATCGAAGAGGAAGGAGGGGGGGAGGAGAGGGAGGAGGAGGAGGAAAAGGGGAAGAGGAAGGGAAAGAGAGGGGAGGAGGAGAGGGGGAGGAGAGAGAGGAAGAGGGAGGGGAGCTCCACTTAACCTTTGTATGGAATGACCCTGGAGATGGGTTTTGAGAGATAGACCCTTGTAGGCCAAAGGGATGTGCATGAGAAGAAACGATTGTGCCAGAGTTTAGGTAGCATCAATCTTTCTTAATTATTCAGAGTAAAACAGTAACAGTGTATCTAATGAATTAATAATTTAAAGAGAACTTAACTTGGCTCTCACTCCCATGTTGCTCCAAAAACAGCTACACTTCTCCTCTAATAGGTTTCAGATGTCTAGACAGATAGATGGATACCTAGCTGCTTTTAGAATGTGAGTGGTGAGAGGCATACCCAGACCTCAGCAATCTTCAGAGGGAAGAGCTCTGAAGACCTCGAAGTTGTCTCCATCCTCGTCTGGCTGGCACAGGCTCCTCGTGGACTTGGCCCACCTGTGATGACTTTGGAGCATAAGCTAAAACAAATCATACACAGAGCCTGGTGGACAGTGAACAGAGGGGCCTCACGAGTCCCACGGGGTCACAGCAGCCTTCAGAGGCAGCGGGTGTGGAGCATTTGTAGAGATGCCCATGCATTTTATAGACAGCTTCCTTCTCGTGTGGGCATCCCTGACTGCTGAAAGTTCTCTAAGCTTAGCCTGATTTCCTTCTGATCTCTGGACTGGCTTGCACCAGTTGCTGCAAGAAAGTCCCAAAGACTGGGCGGCTCACGTAGCCATTTGTTTTAGAAATTGGAAGTCTGAGCCCAAGGTATCAGCAAGGCTGGTTTCTCCTGAGCCTTCTCTCCTCGGCTTAGGCGTGGCTGCCACCTTCTCCCCATGTCTTCATATGGGCTTCCCTCTGACCAGTCTGATTGGTTTATGGCCACCCTGATGACCTCATTTAACCTATGGAATGGTTGCTTTGAGATGCAGTGTGTGCTGAGGGATTGGGGTATTGGAGCTCTGGCATATAGGTGTGGGGGGTCTACTTATACTTAGCAATCTCACCATGGCCTCAGCTCCTGGTCTGTGGGGGGCTGTCTGGTACATTCATTCCCTACACCAAAAGGTCTTTCTCCCTCTATTGCATGACTTCAGGGAATATGGAAGAGGGCTAACTTTTTTTTTTTTTTTGAGACAGGAAAGCATGAGGGTTAGGCTTAGAGGGCTAGCCTGGGCTAGAGGCTGGACAGGTTCTGAACACCATGCTGGAGGTCTTCAGAAGCTTCCAGTGGACTCTTCGAAGGTCTGGGCACCATGCCTGGTCTATGCTCCACAGAAGGGAACACCCAATGATGAAGATCTCCCCTTTCAACTCCTTTTTATTCTGTGAACACGCTGGTGTGAGATGAGTGACTGGGAATCTGTTCTTTGTTATCCCCATATCAGTCTCAATAACATGTCTGTCAATAAGGACAGCCCCTTATGGTGCAGGAGCTTGTAGGAAGGAAAACTTGATAGCAAAGAAATGGTTGACAATTGCTGACATGGCCATCCCAGACTCTCTTGTCTAGGTCTTAGGTGTGTAGGGGTTGTTGAGAGCTTCACCGTCCAGATCACATCTTCCAAGGAAAGAAATCTCGTAAACACAAAGAGTGATAAGAGATACGCAGGACCAGCATTGAAGAGCGGTCTCTTTGTCAGGGTGGCCTTGCAGTAATGACAGAGGAGATGCTGGGGAGACTTGCCCTTCCTCACCTCCTCCTGTGTGACTGTCCAGGTCACCATGTTAGCCCAGTAAGCAGTGTGACCCACACACTCATTGTGTGGAAATTAGCACAAAACCCATCGTCTTTTTATCTGAGAGACCTAGAAGGACCTAGTTTCCACAATGAAGGGACTCTGGCCTCCAAAGCAGATGCATCCATCTGCTGGGGGTACTCAGGGCTCACACTGACCCTTACCTGTTGTTTGAGGGAGGGCACAGGATTGCAGACAGACACAATCGGTCCTCAATGATTTGGTAACGTTGAGTGAACACCAGGCCTTCCCTCTTGCCAACTCAGTGCCTCAGCTCCCAGACCCCATCCCCACCATGTTTCCCTGATGTAGGACAAATACATCCAATCCTTGCAGCTTTTAAACACTCAAGGTTGACAGCCTTGGGCAACCCCCAAGGCTCAGTTTTCTCATCTGTAAAATGGGAACAATGATGCTATGCTCTTTACTTTATCTCACTGCCGTGATCAAACATCTAGCAAAGGACAAAGGATGTACCCTGGCTCAGGGTTTGAAGGTAGAGTCCACCGTGAAGGGGAAGGTTCACCTCAGGGCTGTGGCATTAGAGTGAGGTGCAGGCAAAACCTATCATCTTCAATGCCTGTCTGCTAGAAGTCCATTTCCTCCAGGTAAGCCAACCTCCTAAATGGCCTCCACAGCCTCCCCCAAGAGCTCCATTATCTGGGGGTCAAGTGTTCAACCTGTGGGAGGTGGGTCACTTCACAATCAAACCATAAAACTCTACTTTTTGGCCTGTGAGGTCAACAGGGGGACCATAACTGACTGTGAACAGATGAATAACAATCTAGTTCTTTCTTCTAAGACAACACAGGAGCAAAGGCTTCCAATAACTACTGTTTAGCTGATTCTGGGGAGGTCGGGTTTTTCAATCCCCAGGTTACTAGAATTCACAGGTTCAACTGCTACTTGGATTAGAGAGCACGGAAGTGGTATCTAACTAGCAATCATAATTTGGCATGTACACGTACACACAAATGTGAATATATGTGTAATATATTGTATATTATATATGCATACTAGTGTAATATATGTGTGTATATAATATATACATATATATATATAATTACCTACTTATATGTATGTGTATACGTCATTATGGGGCTCGCATTTGTAATTCCAGCTGCTTGGGAAGCTGAGACAGGAGTATATAATTTTAAGGCCAATCTGGGCAACTAAGACCCTATTCAAAATAAAACGGACTAGGAATATAGCTCAGTGGTGGAGAGCTTACCCAGCATGCACAGGGCCTCTGTCCAATCCCCATTTTGTGTGTGTGTGTGTGTTATCTTTCTCATCACTGTGACAAAGTGACTAATGAAAGCAACTTACAGGTGAGCTTGTTTTGTTGAGTTTGAGGGTACAGAGATGGTGTCATAGCAGGAGAGGGAGCTGATCACACTGCATCTAGTCAGGAAGCAGAGAGATGGAACCTGGTGCTCCCCCATTCTCCAATCTTTATCCACTCTAGGAACCCATCCCAAGGAATGGTGCTGCCCAGTTAGGGTTTTTAAATCAACCTCAGTTGATCCAGTCTAGAGACTGGCAGACATGCCCAGAGCACACCTCCCAACTGATTCTAGATCCTGTCAAGATGGCAATACCAACCACCACGGGCAAGGGCCCTCAGACAGTGACGTGGCATGCCTCTGCTCTCTCAGGTTTGCTGTAGATTGCTTCCTGGCTGTTCAGTGCTGATGGCCAACAATCCTTGGGTTCAAGCTGTAACTCCCACATCTTACTTTTTGAAACACAGTCGCTGTGGCCTATAAAATTAAAACACAACTGCTTTGTGCTGCATGTGCGAAACTATCTTAGAACAAACCTGCTTTAGAAATAGTTGACACGCGGTGATGAAGCCGTGGATTGGCTGATCCCGGGTTTTGTCTACTGAATCAAACCCTTCTTGAGTGCTTAATGCGTTCCACAAATTGTCACAAGCGGCAGCTAGGAAAGTTGAGAGAAATGTCCTGCCCTTTATCGTCTTGTTTTGCGTGCCCATTGAGGGAAATATGCCATGAGCACATGCATTATTAAACGTCATAGTAGCCACATTTTTTAAAAAGGTGAAAATAATTTTATTAGGCACATATTTTCAAAACATTACACGATTGCTGTAAATGTTAATGAATGGTTTTTCATTTTTTTTTTTTTTGTGCTTGATTTTCAAATTCTACCATGCATTTTATACATATAGCACAGTTCACATCATCTCGAAACTGTATCTCCACAGGACCGCTGGAAAGTGCTGGTGTGTGTTGTGGAGTGGCTTAGGGTCTCGGGAAAGCGGCGAGGGAGCTGTAGCCTGAATTACCCCAGGGCTCAGTGGAGAAGAGGCTTACGGAGGGAAGCTAAAAACAGAAGAGGCAGATTAGCCAGGAAGAACCAGAACTCGGGCTTGCTGGGTAGCAGGTGGCAGACATGATTGAAGACAGTCCTAGGCTTTAGGACCATGTAACCAAAACACTTGAGAGAAAACAGCATACAAGAATGCGCCGTTGTTGGCCATGTGACAATGCCTGTGTCTTAAGATGTGTGGGTTCAGAAAGAAGTGATGAGCTTGACACACAGGATCTAGCCATAACCCCAGGTGTCCTGACTGTCAAGACTGTCATGACCTTGAGGCCAAGTTTAGCTTAGCTTCTAACTCCAGATGCACTGGTGACTGGAACAGGCCAGTCATAAAACAGACCAGGAAAGAAACATATACAGCAAGTTAGATGAGCACCAGCCAATCAGAAAGGGAGGAGACTAGGACTGGGCTCTTGCAAGAGGAGAACAGAGAAGAGACAAGGGTTCTACATCCAGACACGGACCAGATCTCTGTGTTGGATTTATGGTCTCGTTCCCCTTTTTCAATGTTTAGAAACAGAGAAGGGGACGACCCAGCACCGCACAGGAGAATGCTAACATACATGAGGGGAGGGCAAATGCTGTTTGGGATTAATCTCTGTGCATGCACATGTTTTACTTCATCCCACAATGCCTCGGGTGCAGTGTCACGTGCCGCATTAGACCAGCATAGAAGAAGGCCCATAACAAAAGTATTAGGAGCAGTGGGACCTGACAGTGCATGCAGGAGGAGCATGAGTTCAAGGCTGGCCTAGGCTATGTAAAGAAAAGTATGCATCAAACCAAAAAGGTTATATGCTCAAGGATGAAATAAAATGTGGAAACATATGAGAGCAAAGGGGGCTACAGCAAATGCTGGGACTGTGATCATCTTGCAGCCCGATTTCTCACTGGACTTCTTATTAGAGCACAGAACTGCTGGGTCCAAAAGGTGATGCTTGCAGCTCAGAAGGGGGGGCAGCAACGTAAGTACATCACACAGACTACTTCAATGGATCCTTACAGGAAGCCTGAACTTCGTGATACCATCAGTTTCTCCTTTCTAGTTTCTAGGAAACTGAGACAGACACAGGAAGACATTTGACAGCTTTCCTCAGCTGGCTGGTGGCAAGACAGGGATCCAGCCCCACCAACTCCAGAATCTATTTCACAGTACCTGATTCACAGTTGGGCCTCTCCAAATTGCCCTCCCAAACGAGACATACTGAGAGACAGAGTGTGAGGCTGGAAAGACAGTGATTATATAACACTCAATGCTCTTTCAGGAGACCCAAGATCAGTTCCCAACATCCATTCCAGGCAGCTCACAACAGCCTGACACTCTAGAGCCGGGGGATCTGATGCCCTCTTCTGGCCTGTATGGGCACTGCACTCATGTGCGCATACCCATTTAAATCACCTAATTAAAAAAAGATGTGACCTCAATGTGCCACCATCCCCCCAGAGCTATCCTTCAGTTTTCTGAAGCAGCATGCTCACTGCACCTGCTGAAATCTGAACAAGGTGCACAGTAGAGGAGATAAAGTTGGGTGTCTGCACACTCAGTGGTGTGTTCATGGGACAGTGGAGGTCACTTTCTTTCACACTAGTGAATGCTCACCAATCTTGCCTTACAGTAGGTAAGAAATGTTGGCATGTCATTATTCAGCACCTAAGCAGACCAGGCGCTCCAGACATTGGGAGGGAAACAGCTCTGGAGTGACTGCACAACGACAATGTGACACAGCTCTCCCACTCTTGCCTGTTTTTCTACTAAGATTAAACTTCAAGGACTATTAGTTCTGTCCTGAAAGTTGCTAGTAAAAATTACTCAGAGCAAAAACCAAACCAACCAGAGATGGTGACTAAAATAACGAAAAACTGTTTTGTAGATGTGTTTCAGGACTTTGGGGTATACATTCATAGTTCACATTAGATATTAGTTTTACAAAAATTCTCATTATAGCTCCCCTTCATTGGTTTTGGACAGTGCCCTTTAAGAACCCAATAGGCTGGGTTGTGATTGTACACACCTTTAATCTCAGCACTCATGAGGCAGACCTCTGTGAGTTCAAGGACTGCCTGGTCTACATAGTGACTTCTAGCATAGCCAGGGATACAGAGAGACCTTGTCTCAAAAGCAAACAAACACAGAATCCAAATAGATGTTGAAGAGTAATTTTAGATAGTTACAGTGAGCTTTGCCACGGTAGGCTTGGAAGATCAGACAGTAAAGTGCGTGTCATGAGAATGAGAACTTGAGTTTGGATCCCAGTACTCAAGTTTTTTGACTTTGTTGTTGTTTAAAGGCGGTCACAAGACATTTCCAGACCTTCAATTTTATTCAGGATGGCAAAGCTGAAGATTTCATCTGTCAGCTTCTCTTGCAGCTAAATGAAGCCTTGAACTAGGTTTCAGTCAGTCACAGTTAAGTAGAAACATTAGGGACTCTCTGGAAATGCCCTGAAGGGAAATAGGCATTCTTCTGTCCTTTACTGTCCTCTTGATGACTTTAATCAGAGAGGCACTGGGGTGGTCAGTCTGGTAGCCCTATGGACTACATTTTGAGGCTGAGGTTAGCAGCACAGTCAACAGAGAATTTAGGTCTCTTATAACAAATTAATCCAGCTCTATGTTGCTTCTGGAAAATAAACCACCTGTTCAAGGCATTTGTGGGGGAGGGGCATTCAGTTCTAAACAGCTGGTTCCAATCCAGCTTCATCAGGAAAGTTGTCTGCTTTTAAAAGCAGTTCCTTCAGAATTCCCCTAAGAATCCAACTCAGTGCTCATGTGGGATTGCCACGGTCTGAATGTCTCTCCAAAATTCAAGCACTGAAGACTTAATGTCATAGGGTTGGAAAGACAGGCTGTTGAAAGGATTGGGCACTAGGTGGAGCCCTGAGGGACTTGAGACAGCTTGGTCCCTTTCGCTCTTTGGACTCCCACACCCCAGCAATAAGGCCTTCACTATACCACAGGTACTGCCACCTTATCAGGACTTCCAACCAAACAAACTACAATGAATTTCTCTAGGAGAAAGGGGTAGTGGGGAGATAGTCACAGACAGACACCCCAATTCTTCGATGTAACTTGGATGATCTCATTTCTATTATACAGAGAAAAGATGGGTGCCACACTAATTGATTGTTTTCTACTTCAGCAAGGGCACAAAGACCATGGGAGGTCTGGGAGACAGAAGGACTTTCTTTGCTCTTTCTGCAACAGACTAAAGAGACAGTGTGATGAGAAAACAGAAGGAAGGGGGTCTCAGACAAATAGAAATATGTGAGATGCCTGTAAAAATCAAAACAATTCCTGGCCCAGACAGCAAGTTAACTCACACAGACATATATAGGCAATAACAGAAGCCAATATAGGCATGGTTTCAAATGACAAGGAACAATGTTTAATAATGAACATTTCTGACAATTCTGAGCTCTAATATATGTCAGAAAATAATGAACAAGTGTGCCCTCACACTTTTGACAAGTAGAGCTGAACTGAGTACAACTTTACATGTAGGAGTCCATACTCCATGGAGACGTCACACTGACCTCCCCACAGACTTCCACACTCCCAACTACACAGATAAAGGGAATCCGACAGGCATTGTCCCAAAGGTTACATCAGCACAGAGTACTTAGTCTAAGATTTACCATAGTGTGGAACACTAGGGAGAACCCCTCAGACGTTCCCACAGCTGCCACACCACCCCACTCCATCTGTGCCCTCAGCGTGTGTACTCAGACCCCACCCCCAGCCCTGAAGATCCAGCCTCTATCCAGCAGAAGTGGAGAGGCCATGAGACGTATAATGGAGATGTTCTTTCTCTTGCCATATCTCTCTACACCACTTGATCTGAGTCTTAAGCAAAACTTACCATCTGGAACCATAACTAGGACCATCCACTTCCACACCCCACTGTCTCCTTGGGAAACAGGAAAGGACTAGATGGCATCCATCACTAGACTTTATCCAAACCCCGTCTGACCTGAGCATCATCTATGAGGACAGAGGAAATGACCCAGGTCAGCTCCGGCTACACTCTTTCCAGGCTCTGCTTCTGCTGCTTCATGTATATTAGCTCACATGGTCTCAACAATCCTTTGTGGCTAACGTCGTAGCAATCAATGTTCTACAGGTGATAAACCTGGGGCACACTTTATTTAAAGTTGTCCAAGGTTGGGTGGTTAACCAGAGGTAGAAGGACCCGACATGCGGTGGTCTGCCCGCAGACAGGCTGGTGCCTACAAGAGGTTCAGAAGCAGCCGGCATATAGTGAACACTCGGCAAATCTCAAACAAAATACGCATCTGAAAAAATGCAGCTTTATAGCTATATTTGGCAATAAAACATACATGTGCACATAGAACAGAAACACTTTATAAAACAATGTAACTTTCTTGTCACTGAGTTTTTAATCGAAAAAAATTGAGGTTCATATTTTCCCTTTGTGCTGGATTATAAAGCACCAGTGAACCCAGTAACACTATAAGAACTTATTCTGAAGATATATATATATATATATATATATATATAAATGCAGTGTCCGAGTATTTCTTGATTTCTTTGGAAGTTAATTTCTTGATCACTTCAGGCAAGAGATTGTGTCAATAGCATCCCCATTTTATTTTCCATATGAGGATTTATAAAACTGTAATTTATTTATTCAGATATGACAAAACACTAGTCTGGGTAAAGCGCTGGCCTATCTCATCACATAAGCATGTATTGAGTATCTATAGTTTTCTATTTGATGTAGCTCTTCCAAGGAACTTCTCTGCTTGGGTAGCAACCAGGTATTATCCAAGGTACATTATATGAAAGTGAGATCTCTGGTCTCTTATAAAACTCCACATGACTCAGTTTTCCAAAAGCAACAAATCTACCTCAGTATACACAAACTAAAAATATATCAAGTGAAATCTTTCTTAATAATTTATTTTAATTTTATGCATGTGGCTCTTCTGCCTACATGTGTGTCTGTATGAAGGTCTTAGATACCCTGGAACTGTTACTTCAGTTACTGCAGGGTGGGTGCTGGGAATGGAACCTGTCCTCTGAAAGAGCAAACTCTGATCCTAACTGCTAACCCATCTCTCTAGCCCATTAAATGTAATCGTAACAAAAATGTTTCAACCAAATTCCAAGTGATTCTCTCTATAACTTCTTTTGTTTGTGTGAGTGGTGTGAAGATCTTGGTACACAGTCCTGGCTAGTCTGAAACTATATAGACCACGCTGACTTGGAATGAGTAGCTAGCTGTCTTCCTGCCTGGGTTTTCTGAGTACCTGCATTGTAGCCCCAGCTGTTACCCATGACATATGAATAAAGGATTGTAAATTCAGTCAATCACACGAATACTTTACCTACATAATATCAAGCCATCTGGATATTCCAAATATTAGTTTCATAAAAGTACTGATTTTCACACCAGTGCTTAAATGTTACGTATTCAGTCTATAATGCAAACTATATAGAACTGGTAATATTTTAAGTCAGCCAATCTTTAGCACTAAGACAAAAAGAAAAGGAGAAACTAGCCTGCTGATGGATATGTTAACATTCTATAAACATTTCAGTCTTCAATCTCAACACTTCAAAAGCTTCAATTGGTGAGGTTAACATTTATCTAGTGTTTTACATTTGACCTTACTATCCTGTGAGACATTCTGTTCTTTCAAATGTGGATCTAGTACACAATTAGGAGCCAGTTTGTTTAGGCCTACAGCTTGGCAGATTGCAATATGTAGTTTTTTTTCTTCATAGCTAACCTAGTTAGGTCATTTGACTGACAAAGCATGTAATGTGACAAAGGAAAATATGTATATATAAGTTAAAAAGAAAAACTGACACTAATCTAAGTAAAAAAAAAAATCACATAGAAATGAAATATGGAAGAAGCCACCAAGTGTCTAAGAACTGGCCAGGCCGGCACTTTCTTGTACAGCTTTGTTAAGTGAACCTGACATGTTTCTTGGGCGGGGGTCACATTCTTTAAAGTAGGCAAATTAGCTAACATAGTCCAACTACTGCATTGCTTCACAATTTGGGGTATTCCAATGTATTTTTTTAAAACTTTGCTCAATATTTAAAAAATATTGTAGCTTTTTAAACATGGACTGCAGGGCTAATTACTAACCCTTTTATCTACTGGAAAGCAGGTGACTCCCTGAGTTGTGAAATGTTAGAGAGCACAGACATGAGAGACAAGGAGAGATTTTATTTGTTTTCTTACTTTCATCCTGAAGCCCTTTCTAAAAAACATAAAAGCATACACACTGATGGCAGTCTTATAAAGGAAAACAACTGCAGCCCCTGGGCTGCAATTCAACAGTAATACAAATAAAATCTTAAACCATGTAAAAGGAATCACAGACAGTTAATTTTCAGAAAATAGTGATGTCAAGTCAAAATGAACATGTTTAGGAGACGCTTCTAATTTTTCAAAGACTTTGATACAATGTATTTCTGAAAATTACCACATTTGATAGGCTACTTGTGAGGAGAGTAAGCATAGTGCTAATTAATGTTCAAGGGACCTCTGTGCCCTGTTCAAAAAGAATCAGCTATAATCCATGTAATTCCAATGGTTCTGTCTCTCAAAATTTAAATGCACAGCACACCCATGATATTTAAAGGTGTGTGTGTATTTGAGAGAGAGAGAGAGAGAGAGAAGAGAGAAGAGCGAGAAGAGAGAAGAGATTCCCATGGAGGCCAGAGGATGTGTCCAATTCTATGGAGCTACAATTCCAGTCTTCTGTGAGCTTCCATGTGGGTGCTGGGAACTGAAGCCCTTCCACGAGTGGCACATGTTCCTAACTGCTGAGCTGTCCCTCTAGACCTCAGCCATATTTAAAGTCTCAGAACTTGTACTTATTTTGATCTGGTCAAAATAATCTTTAATAGGACTGCTGAAAAAATGTATTTAACAAAGATATGAAATCAGTCTCAACCTCACTTTGTAAGTAAAAACCATTACAATTCAGCACAGTAACATGATACACAAGCTTGTTTTTAGGCTGCTATATTCTGTTGGTTTATGTGTGTATGAATATATGTATATTCATATGTGAATATATATATCCATACATGAATATACATACTAACACCCAGAAAACAAGTGGCAGCACATGACTCTTCAAAGATGTCTGAAATGGGTCATTTTCTGGTTTTGAAAAAACAAGAGGCAAATTTTCCCTCAATTTAAAAAAATTTATTTATTGTGATTCAATTGGTCTATTTCAACTAGATCATTGGTATAGTAATTTTGTGACAAAAATCTGTATGAAGTTTGCAGAAATGTTACCTTGAATGACTAGTAGGCAATCACACTTAAACTACAACATGGAAATACGGCAAATCACACTTCAGAAAGCCTCCTCCCATAGGACACACTGTCCCACGACTCACAACAGTGTGATTTGGTCCTGGAAGGTAGCTCTGCTCACAGAGGACATGTACCAACAGTGTGACTCCATGGAAATTAAAGAGAAATAACGAATTTATCCAATTCTGATGATTCTTGCCATAAACAAATGCAGTAGCCAAGGAGACTCACCCTCAGGAGCCAGGGCGATGCCCCTCTGAGTCAGGGGAACACGACCTGCACCCCAACAATGAACAGCACCACTAGAGGACACAGACACAAGCAGCGAGTGACCGGGAGCACCTACACTCCAGATCAAACGCAGTTCCAAAGCAGAGGGAGTCAGGCAGAAGGCACGTGCTAGGACGATAGGGTGCTGGCCGACTTCCATCACCTTAGAGCTCGGTGGATGTCCATATGAAAATAACAGGGACTCTTACAGTTATATGGTCTTAACGGCACAGGTGCAGGGAGGTACTCACAGAGTAGCTCTGCCAAAGGAGACGGAGTCATGTCAGAGCTTCACGTCTATTCTGACGCTTTACACATTATTCTCTGAGGAACAGGGGGTATGCAAATTAATCATTTTAATAAATATTAGAAACATTCATTATTTTGCAAATATAAAGAAAATTAGCTAAATAGAGCAATATAATAAAAATATACACTAGACAGATCTTTTTTGCCATGAATACTTCTTACCTATTCTCACATATTAACGCATCATTATAGTGTCTTTCGTTGACTTTCAGAAATTAACAAAACAATCCGGTATCACACAGCTTCAAAATATAAAATACTTTAGTATGAAGAGTCTGAGCTGCCAAGTAGTCAAATGGAAGATAACCAATATAGCGAAACACACTGCAAACTAATGCTAAAATACCACCTTCTGAATTACAGACAGCATCCGATAATCTTTACAAGTGGACATTAATTCATGAAAACATAAAAAGAAGAAAAAAAACCCAGCATAAACTCCACTTAGCGTCCATGTCTCCAGCAACCCCAGCACCTGAAAAGCCATGAGCTTGTCCCAAATCAAATGCATGTTGGCTGTTGGCTGTGGTCACAAACTATACTTTATCCAGTATTTAATCATCAAGGCTTAAAAAAAAAAGAACAAAAAAAACCCCAAATGTATTTAATTCAGGAAACAATGTGATGTAATGTGTAGCCCTCACTAAGAGCCCATGACTGCAGCCTGCTACTTGCTTATGCTTTAATAACAAACCACAGGCAGCCAAGGAGGGTTCCATACAACCAGGTGCCCATATACAGTTTCCTTCCGGACTCCGTCAAGAGCATGACAGCAGTCAAACTCCCCAGGATCAACACTGATGGCAAAGTCTTCTTGACACTTAGTCTGGAATGAACGCTTTTCCCAGGAAACTTGTTTCTTCTTTCCGGATCTGGTGAATCGTAGAACTCTATGAGCATCCTATGGCCAGAATAAAAAACAACAGAATTGATACTTTCAGTTTTGGACATTTTGGTGTTGAAACAAACAAAACAAAAACCACCTACTAGCTATTGAGTACTTGCTGATCAAGTACAGCTCCTTAGAAAACCTGGATGAGTGCAGAGGTGTCAGACGGCTCGGCAGGGCACTCACTCCTACTGTATGGACATGGTATGATATCCTTACCACGTGGGAAATGAAAAGCAAAACACAGCAGGCTCTGAGATATTTGATGAGGACTTTGGAGATTTTTAAGATAAAGATATGTTTATGTACTTTTATGTACATGGGTGTTTTGCTAGTGTGTATGTCTGTATACCATGATTGTGTCTGGTGCCCACAGAGGCCAGAAGAGGGTGTTAGAGTCACTGAATGTGAAGTAGCATTTACAGAGCCACCGTGTGGGTGTGTGGGTGTGTGTGTGGGGGGGGGATGAACCTGAGACTTCTGAAGAGCAGCGAGCGCTGAGCCACGATGGCCCCAGCTTCGTTTTTGTTTGTAACCCTTCCATCTGTAAGTGGTTATACCAACCCTACTCATGATGAGTGGCCTTCCGGCTTCTCTCCTTCCTCCCATGAGTCAATGAAAAGGGCTGAAGCTACAGCTCAGTGGGAGAATCCTGCCTGCCATGTGCGAGGCCATGGATCTAATCGCACAAAAATAAACTCTCGAAGAAGTGAAAGAAGAGAAATTCTTACAGCACAGGAGTTTTCCTCCAGAGGTGGTGTGAATAAGAAAGGCCCCCACAGGTTCACACATTTGAATGCTTAGTCACTGGACATGGTGACTATTTGAGAAGGATGAGAAGGTGTGGCCTTGTTGGAGGAAGTGTCTTATAGGGGTAGGGATATGGGATAGGAATGAGAGGCTTTGAGGTTTCAAAAACCCATGACAGGCTCAGTCTGTCTCTGTCTGTGGATCAGAATGTATCTCTCAACTACTTCTCCAACATCATGTCTGCCTGAGTGCCCCCATCTCCTCACATGATGATAATGGACTAAACCTCTGAAGCTGTAGGGAAGTACCCAAATACATGCTTTCTCTTAGAAGAGTTGCTTTGGTCAAGGTGTCTCTTCACAGCAACGAACCAGTGACAAAGACACCTACCAGTAAGTTCTTATTCCCATGAAATTATAAAAGCAGACAAGGGAAATAAAAAGGGTAGTTCATCCTCCCTCTGATTTAAACATGTGAGATTACAGCAGCAGGACAGGGTACACAAGCACAGAAGTGTTCCTACTGCCTTGTGAGCCACTTCCAGAGGTAACAACAGTGTGTGCTAACTGGCAGTAATGCAAACGGGTGGGCATTAAACACTGTCCACTCCTTTTCTGAAAACATTTCCTATTAAGATACACAGGTCTTCTTACATTGTTCCCATCATCAGTGTAATCCTGAGCTGCTGGGTTGAAAAGTTATGTCAAGTACAAACGCATGACAACACAAGACTAAAGTTATGTCAGGTACAAACATGTGACAACACAAGGCATAAATCTAAAGTTATGTCAGGTACAAACACGTGACAACACAAGGCATAAATCTAAAGTTATGTCAGGTACAAACACGTGACAACACAAGGCATAAATCTAAAGTTATGTCAGGTACAAACACGTGACAACACAAGGCATAAATCTAAAGTTATGTCAGGTACAAACATGTGACAACACAAGGCATAAATCTAATTGAAGCTTCATTTTCAACCCGCTGTACTTGCAATAATGCCTACTAAGTCAAGGAATGACACAATTTCATCATGAAAATAGCAACTCCCTTCCTTCCCACAAGCACATGTGTGTTGTGCTCACCTATGCTTTAGTCTAACCCCACAGCCTTGTGTTCCCTGTGTAGCTGCAGAGGAAAGGCTCTTTTAAATCTTATCACACAGCAGCCTACTGTGCAGAGAATATTGCAGGTAGGCCACCAGGACATGATCTTTACAGTGACTCATGAAAATTTACAATGTGAGCATGCAAGAATGGAGTAAGATTTAACCTGAGCTCATAAAGAGCACTCTTGGAACAATACAGAGTTTCACCTTAGCTGCGCCATCAACTTTGGAATAAAAGTATCCCTGCTTAATGTGTTGAGTTGTCATTGTACAGAAATCAACAGCCAAACTGACGTAGAATGTCAAATTGTTATACAAGGGTAATGCACCATTAAACATGTTACAGATTAAGTCTGTATGGCCTTGTCTATGCACTTTGACTAGTATCTCCTAAATAATGAAGATAAAAACACCTCTTTCACATTGGTTACGATAGTGAAATTTAGTTGAACTGCAGTTTCTAAATGCTGGAGCTGTTATCACTTACTTATCTTTTATCTCAAAACGCTCGTGAAGCCACTTTTTCATGTGTTCTTGTTCCTCTGGAACTTCATTTCTGTCTATACGATCAAAGTGAATATGAAGTTTTGGGCACTGTTTGCAGAGAAACTCTAACAAAGAAGAAGAAGAGTTCATGTCTTACTACTTTAGAAGTCATGATTATATAAAGTAACTTACAATAAAAATGAAACATTAAGACCAAACAAACTGAAAATAGTAAAAGCTATAAACTTACAATTTGCAGTATTAAGCTGAAACTAAAAACTCATTAGCACACATCTCTTGTTAACCCCATGTTGGCCATTACTGACTTCTAACAGCTGACCTTGGAGAAGCAGCCATCCTTCCTCTAGGTATGCAAACATTAATATGAAACTTCTCACTCTGTGTACTCACATAAAACCTCATTTTTAAAGTATTTAAAAGGTAAAATCTTTTAAATTTTAGTGCTTTTCCAAGTTCACTGTCAAAGCCAATTCCATCCACAAAGTATATAAGAAAACTGTTTGGTTTTGACCATCAAACTGTTCACGTTCCTGAAGGTTAACATGCAAATAAAGATGAGCACTAGAGAAATACTCATTACAAAAGGAGTGTGTGGAATCAGAGTGAAAATGTCTTTAAACTTCAAGTCTTCATTACACTGGAGTGCAAACGTTCCTTAGAACACATCTTCTACCACATTTTCAGTGTGACAATATTCTTGGCCCCCATTTACTGGGGAGCAGAGTCTCATCTGAAATCTCTGGAGAGTATTTATTTACTCTCCAAGAAACTCGAGTGTGGTAACTACCGCTCATACCAGGAGTCTCCACGAGTTAAGTGTTCGACTCGACCACCCTCCCTGCACTTTGTTGTTGCTGGAGTTAAATTCAGGGTCTTGTGCACGGCAGACAAGAACTCTCCCACTGAGCTTCATCCCAGTTCTTGATTTCCTGATTTAGAATCTTACTAGGTTATTCAGCCTGGCCTTGTACTCGGGATCTTCTGCCCCTTCCTCCTTAGGACTGGGATGATAAGAGACCTCTTTTCTATTTGGCAAAACACCATGTCTCTCTTCTCTGCTACTCTCATCTCTCTCTAAAATGAATACTTCGAAAGGGGCCAGGATCTTCCATCACTTTTTCACCTGTCTCCATGTTCAAAAGCTGAGTCTGTGGCTTCGTTTACCTGAACTATTCCCACTCAAAGTCCTCTGGTTACATGACAAAGGCAAGAGTTCTGAGTCCTTAAAAATCCAGCACATCGGGAAAAAGGCAACATTTCTTCTTGTAAATAATGCCAATGTCCTTCCCAAACATGCTATAAAGAAGGCTCAAGGCAAAAACAAAAAAAACATAAAAGAGGGGGTAGGTGCTGTGTCTAGGGGAGCTCAAGGCCAGCTTGGTCTACATGGTGAGTTACACGACAGGCAGAGCTTCATAGTGGAACCCTCTATTGAAAACCAAACCGAACCAAACAAAGCAAAAGGAACAAACAAACAAAACAAACAAACAAGAGTTTATGTCTTACCTGTACCGTGTACTATTTAGCTTCTAATACATGGAAATATGGACTTACCAGTCATGGATGGTGGATTTGAGTATTTTCCTGACCCTCTCTCATTCCCTTCGTAAACCACTGTGACATCATAAATTGCATCTAAATGACTCTTCATAGAATCAAAAGCAACGTGAGTGGCCTTTATTCTTGGAGTCAGCACGTGTTTTAATACTGCAAGGCCTAGAAAGCAGGTAGATTCAGTGTGGTCATAATTAGGAATACATTAAATTCAACATCTAAATTACTTATCAACTACCACAAATAGACAGGGATGGAAGTTTAGTGTCATAACCTCACACCTAGAATGCTCTCGTATATTCCCATCTCTACTTAGGTCAGCCCCACTGATCATACGTCCATTAAACAGTGACATGGATGAGACATCCTGCAGAAGCTGGAAGGCGGCTCCTCGGGAGGCTCACAACCCCCTGGGAGTCTCCTCTTTGGTGAGCTCTGGCGGGAAAAACACTAAAGAAGAGCAGCAGCAATCCGTGCTAACATGCAGTCGTTCTTAGGACAGAATTCAGCGTTTCCTCCACTCCCTTGGCTTCTTCCTCTCATGGACTCCAGCATGTCCTTACGATTCCACAGGAAGCACTAGGTCCTGAGATATGCTATGAACAATGACCAGGGAGAACTGGGTTTGAAGTCTGTCTGCCTTTCTCCAGGGAAAGTGGCTACATAAGGAAGAACAGCTACAGGATGGTGGGACTGTCTACAGAAGAATTTTTAAAATGCAGGGTGGTGTGGGAAAGAAAATGATTCCCACAACCACATATCTGAGTTCAGTCCCCAGGGCAGAAGGAGTGTAATTTATTCACAAACTTGTATGAAGTCTGAAAAGTCAAGCAAGCTGGGAAAGTTTTCTTGTCAGCTAAGTCATTGGCCACTAGAGGCCATCTCATCTCAGGACCTTTACAGAATCACCCTGTGAAACTTCCAGTCTCCATGTTACCTTAACCAGATTTTTTTTTTCTTTTTTCTCTAAGACCTCAAATTTATGATCCTCCCACCTTAGATCCCAGGAGCTGGGATCATACTTTGCACCACCATTTCTTGCTCAACCAGTATTTTTATGAGATTATTAGGACTAGAAGCTCAAAAAGCAGGTTAGATGTGGTGTCAACATATGAGGAAAAGAGAAATCTACAGCAAATTCTTGCCTGTCTGCACCTATTCACACCTAGTCCATTAATGTCTGCTTACTATAACCACAGACACTACGCTTATAACTAAGACCTAGCACGTTCGTGATTGCTCAAAAGGAAATTTCCATCTGAAGTCAGATGGCATGATCTCCTCTAGTCTTCACATGGAGCGAATATGACCCTGACCAAGTACTTGTCAGTTCTGAAGTATGATGTGGCATTAACTATCCTGAAACTTGAAGTCATTAGCTGACTGATTCTTCCTAGTGTATTTATTTATATACTTCCTGGGTATATACTTGAAGGACATGTGTGAAAATGATGACCACAACAAATCCATATTTTATGGTATAATTTTAAAAACTAATGATTAAAAACAAGAAAACTGTATGAAAAGGGAAACAAAACACACAAGCTACACAGTGAGCTCTGACCTTTGCAGAATGAGCAAATCCAATCTTCTTGGTCTTTCTACCTCTCAGCATTCGCCCAGCATGACTAAAAAGATTTGCCTGCATTTACATGTGCTACATATATATCCACATATGTGTATTTATGTTATACACCAGGCTTTATACTGAGTAACTCCAAAAGTGTGCTTGCTCTCTTGGAACTATCATTTACTTACATTTTAACTCAATTCACAGTATGAGATATGTGCCGTAGCAAGCCCGTGAATCTAACCTCTCAGACACAGACTAGTAAGAATATACCTAATTCTGTAGAAGATCAGACATTCTTTCATTTAGTTCTTACAAGAAACGCATATTCTCTGGGAAGACTCTAAAGGAAACAAAGATCACTCTTCTTAAAAAGTATTTTTCTGGGGGCTGGAGAGATGGCTCAGTGGTTAAGAGCACTAACTGCTCTTCCACAGGTCCTGAGTTCAATTCCCAGCAACCACATGGTGGCTCACAACCATATGTAGGGACCTGATGTCCTCTTCTGGTGTGTCTGAAGACGGTGACAGTGTACTCATATACATAAAATAAATAAATATTTTTTTAAAAAAGTATTTTTCTGAATACAATCAAATCATTACTTACCCCGCTGAGCAGCAAATGCCTGACTGGCTGA
Source organism: Tokudaia tokunoshimensis (assembly GCA_036184795.1). NCBI lineage: Eukaryota > Metazoa > Chordata > Mammalia > Rodentia > Muridae > Tokudaia > Tokudaia tokunoshimensis. The sequence continues at coordinate 50,082,191 of BTHU01000019.1, forward strand.
AAGGAGTTTTGTGTGTGTTGCATTATACCTTGTTCCCTCTGGGAAAATCACAAGATACATCTGTGGGCATAAATAAACTTTAGTTTGTGTGAGTCCATTGTTGTTATCATCAATCTAGCAATTCAAACTCTGTTATTGTTGAAGTAGTGTTTCCTATGGTAAGAAAGTGTATATTCATTTATACATGACCTTCATTTTGAGCAGAGTAACCAAAATGCAGAGATTCAATTAAGGCCGACCATAATATGGATTGTAATAAAATATAACTCAACATTTATGGTAAAGCCAATCTTTAAAATCCTAAAACCGTTTCTTAGAGCGTGCTAATAGTCACTAATTTAAAATATGGGCACGACCAACCCCTCCAGTTCCCAATAATAAAACATGACATTTTACTTCTGCATTAAAATTTTATTAGCATGTAGCAAGCATACATACACACTCGTGGAATCTGCTGTACGTCTGCATGAACAGAGGACACTTACAATATCCAAGCTCCAATCTTCAACCATTATAGACATGTATCTAGCAGTATTGACGCTAACAGTACATCTATTTTAAAAACTGATTATGAATTTAGTACTTGTGTTTCACAAAGTTCACAATATTCTATTTTATAAAGCTCCCCTAGTGTATTTTACATCATTTACTTGTATAAGCAACCCCATATTCATGATATAAACTAAGAATACAGCATCTGTAAACAAAATGAAGTACCAAGATATTTACTAAGTCAACAATAGATATAAGTTTTTATACTTAATTTCCTGGAAAGGTTAAAATGTGAATATTAAGGCCATGTAATAACAAAACTTGAGAACTGAGTGTTGTAAAACATAATACTTTTTAATTGGTGGCCAACCGACAAAATAAACTCATCAAGTAAACAGAACATAGAAAACAGGATAGGGATTCCTGAGAAAGAACTATCCATTTACCCATGCTCAAGTGATTCCCAGTAGTATTTTTCCCCTACACAGCTAGTATAAAACGCAATGCTTTTCTGAACAAATTTGTGGGTATGAAACTCCCACTAAAGGAGCCTATAGGAGAATACATATTTGTTTATGAACCAAGCTCACAAATGCCGTGATTCATCTCCAGTTCTGTTTTCTCTGGTCTGGATTTAAACTGCTCCCCTGGGCCAGCATTGCCAACAGCCGGTCCCCAGCTGGTGGCATTATGTTGGGAGCTTGCAGAGTATTTAGAGTATGGGGATTCACTGAGTCACTGAGGGGGCGGCCCTTGAGAATTACCATTTCCTACCCAGATGAAAGCAAACAGTATCATCTTCTGGTGGCCTTGGCTATATCAGAATGCCACCCTTACTTGAGGGAATGTACCGACTTCTCTCAAGTTGCTTCTTATTAGGAATTCAACCAGAGCTTAAGAGGAGTGGGTAACACAGAGTTAGTAGTGCTGTTACTGTGCTGATAAACCTGATCCCATGACCCTTAAGACATTTGATCTTAGGCCTCCTTCAAAGATGCTTCTGGATGGGATGTGGAAGGTTCTGGAGCTGTTATGTAGAAACCCCCATAACACCGGAGCCAGTGCTTGCCTGGCCAATCCAGTAGCAGCTCAGAAAATCAGGATGAGAGGAATGCAAACGGTGGGGCCAGGTACATGATGTTTCAGAAGAAACAAAGACTGGGAGCTGCACTAAGAGACCATTCAGTGGTGGTGGTACATTCTAGAAAGAATCTGGCTGCACTTTACTACTTCGTAGTCGTCGTCGTCGTCGTCGTAGTAGTAGTATTTCTTCCTTTTTTTTTTCTTGAGACAGGGTTTCTTTGTGTATTCCTGGTTTTACTAGAACTCATCTTATAGACCAGGCTGGCTTTGAACTCAAAGAGTTCCATCTGCCTCTTCCTTCTGAGTACTGGGATTAAAGGCATGAGCCACCAATGCCAGGTATTTGGTCATACCAATGAAAAAAGTAATACAGCACCCATGCAAATACATTTGTTTATTTCTTTTCTCATCTAGAGAAGACTCCTTAGAATCTATTATCATTGTCAGATTTGTTGTTTTAGAAAGAAGTATTTATTTACACTTAGAATCTCAGGAGGAAAGGAGCCCATCATGATAGGGAATTGTGGAAGCAGACAGGAGACATGGTATCAGGAGGAATGAGAGCTCATGCCTCAAATTTTGAGCAGGCAGTAGAGTTTGAACTAGGAATTGTGTGGGGCCTTTAAATCCCAAAGCCTGCCCCCAATTATATACTCTTTCCAGCAAGGTCATACTTCCTAAACTGATCTAATCAGTACTACATGGCTACCAAGTTTCCAAATCTCTGATCATCAAGTGGGGACTGACTTCCAGACTACCACACATATTCCTGTGATGGCACCGAGGCATGTAGACCTCTTTTGTTATTTGTAACTGACTCAGGTGAAGGGAGCTGGGAAAGCCCAGCTTTGTTCATGGAGGGTGGAGCCCAAGCACTGGCTATGGCATGGGTGGGATGAAGTCATGTGGCCAAAGGGAACTGGTGCAGGATATGCATCCTGGTCTAGTGCTCAAGGTTAGGGTCATTCTGGACAGGCAGAGTCTGGCATGCAGACTACAACTGTTGACTTAGAAGGAGGCATGGAATGGGTGATGTTGTGGACGCATCAGTCTGAATCCAGGTGTAAGATTTATGTCTGAGTGGCATGGGTGGAGCTGACTGGGTTACAGAGAGTGGAGCTGGTGAGTATATTATCTTCCTCAGCTAAGTATGAGAGCAAGCAAGGATTCTTTATAGGTGTGCTATGAGTTTTCAGGGCAAAACTCCCCTTTAGGGATGGGACTAGTGGCCCTTTCCGCTGAGGAGCAGTCAGTCCTTCGGTGGAAGGGAAGAGTCCTCAGATGAGCAGTATCTGGTGTGTGTTTGGAAAAAACTCAGTTTTGATAGACAGAATGATATAGGGGAGGAACTCAGGTCACCCAGCTAGGGATAAGGTCAACTGAGTCTGCTCACAAGAGTAAGGTTAACAATACAAGCTGGGACTTCGTAGCTTATGGTAGTATGCAAAAAGTGACATGCAGTGGTTGTTTAGCTTGTGGTTTTTGTGAGACACTTAACAGTGGAAATGGAGGTGAAATAACAGGCTTCTAAGAGGTAACACATAACAAACTAAGATACAATAAGATAAGCAAAACCTACCACATTCAAGTTGGATAAGGCAAACCAACAAAAAGAGAAGAACCCAAGACAAGGGACAAGAATCTGAGACCCTCTCGTTTGCACACTCAGTCTTGTCTTATCACCACCAAATTTAAAAATCAATACACAATATTGTATAGCCTCATATTGGTTAACATCGATTGACCAGATGCTTTATGGAACTGCAGCAAAATTTATAAAATTAAAATTTATTAGCAGTTACTAAAAGAAAAAGCAGTAAGAAAAATATTTTAGTTTCCAGAACTACCAAAAATCACTTTCATGAGAATGTATTTTTTTTAAAGACTTATTTATTTACTTTATGTAAGTACACTGTAGCTGTCTTTGGAAACCCCGGAAGAGGGCATCATAGCTCATTAAGGATGGTTGTGAGCCACCATGTGGTTGCTGGTATTTGAACTCAGGACCTTAGGAAGAGCAGTCAGCATTCTTAACCACTGAGCCATCTCTCCAGTCCAAAAATGTATTTTTAATCAATAAAGTTTATATCTAAGCCATGAAAGCAATTATTAATGCCTATGAATTTTAGAGTCAGTCATTTATAAGGTTGATTACTCACTTTAATGATTAATAATTCATGTGGTATTATGTTCTGTATCTTAGATATTTAATCTAAATATTTTTTTGATCTGATGATCAAAAAAAAATCAAGAACAAACTATTCATTCAGTGTTCATTTAAGAAACTGTTCTTAAATTCTATTACTTGTATTAGGTACTTTACACACAAGTTAACAGAATGTATACAGCTCTCCCTTTCATAATCTTTGTAGACATCAGACAAATAATAAAGTATGCAATGACATTATGGTGTCTGTAAAGAGAAAGAACGTGAGATTCTAAAGGACTGTTAGCAAGAGTGTACTTACAGTGGGTTGCAGGGTAAGAACAGTACAAGAATGAGTCATCTCCCTCAAAGATGAGGAACACAAAAAAGCCAACCACACTCACTATATCCATTCAAGGTTGTGCTGGAAGATCTAGCACAAATTTGGGGTTTTGTATATAGCCAAGTATGAGTCTGAAATTCTCACACTTCTACCTTTGTCTCCTGAGTGCTAGTAACGCAGGCATATGCCACTATTAACAGGCTGGTATTTCAACTTTTAAAAGAAATGCATTATTATACAGAAAGTTATATTAAAAGCTAAAAAGTTAAATACAATTTGGCAGAAAAAGTCATAAGTATTTTATATTTTTATGACCATTACTCCATATTGTAGGTGAATAACAAGACATCAGATTCACAAAAAAAAAAAAAAAAAGACACTAGAGAGAACACAGAAGCAGTTATGCATACTATCTGAATGGCTGCAAAGACTATCTCTTCCATTCATATGCCTTGAGACCTTGAATAAACTCTTTTATCTATCCAGAAAGTGAACACTATAATGTACCACCAGGACCTCATAAAAAAAAAAAATCACAAAAACCAAAGGTGATGAATACACAACCTAAATACAGTGCCCAGCACAAAATAGCACTGCATCCTGCTGCTGCTTCTGCTCTAGTACTTGGTCGGAAGCACAGGCTGAGGCTCTGGTCACCATCACCTGGTGTGCAGCCTTCCTGGGGCTCAGTCTTGCAGGTGGCACTCCTCTCAGGCCAGAGCACTAAAGAAGTCTACAAGCGCCAGTTCTGAGGACTGCCACACTTGGCCAAGAGTCAAGGTTTTTATTTTATTTTTGTAGATTTTTAAGATTTTACGTGTATGAGTATTTGGTCTGCATATATGTATGTACACTGTGTGAATGTCTGGTGCCTGCAGAGGTAAGAAAAGCAGGATCCCCTGGAACAGAAGCTATAGGTGGTTGTAAGCCACCATGTGGTTGCTGTGAACTGAACCTAGGTCCCCTATAAAAGCAACAAGTGCTCTTAACCACTGAGTGGTCTCTCCAGCTCAGGGTGAAGATTTTAAAATAAAACTTTTGTAAAGTGGGTTACATTCGCTAACTTCTTTGCTATTATTTTCAAACTGAAGGCATGAGTTTTGTGTTTATCTTCTTTATCTGTCATGGACATGAGGCAGGTGCTCATAGACTAGGAAGAGATTAAGCCTGAAGTGACAAGCCAGAAAAGAACAGACAGGTGCAGCCTGACATCTCTTCTCACATGAGACCCCTGCTTGAGGACAGGAGGAGTGAGAACCGCCGCCGACAGCTGGCGAGCTGCCCCACACAGATGCACGCGGTTGGCTATGTTCAGCTTTCTGACATCTGTCCATACTCACTGCCTTATCTGCTGAATCCTTACCGGAAGAACCAGTCTCATTCCTTCTATGATTATCTTCTTCGTAATTTTTAAAATATGTATTCAAGACACAAAATATCATTTTAAAGAGATGCTTCAGCCTCTGATGGAAATATGGCAATCTGTTTTGAACTACATACATTAGTTTACTTTGTCACTGAGTCTCGGTCTCTTATTACAGAGTGAGAGGTTGTTAAAGGACTAGAGCAAGTAAGTGAGAACACCAGGCAGCAGCCTGCATGCTCTGAAAGGTTCCTTCCATTCTAGTTAAAAAAAGAATAAAAAAAAAAAAACCTAACTAGAAGACACAAAGAAAGGGCAGACTATGAAGACAAAGCCAACATCCATGTAAAAATGAAGCTATTTGTTTGCTTCATAGATACAACCCCACAGTAGAAAACACAAGAAACTTCACAGTAATCATCTCTGGCTGGGTTGACTGGAAAGTTGGAGGTAAGAGGGGATACCTAAATCTACACCTTAACATGTTACATTTTCAAAAAAGTACAATTCTGTCTTCTGAAGATATTAAGAAAAAAAGTCTACTAAACTGTATTCCATTTCAAACGAAGGATCCCCTTTCAAGTGTCACGCTTACTCTCTGGGGTATGCTGCAAATGGAGGAAGAGCCTCTGTTCATCTCATTATAGCTCATTCCCACCATCTTCAAATTAGGTGCAACTTCCTACTGTACAAAGTCCTAGAACATACTTAGAAGTAAACAGCAACCATGCCAGCCAATGCGCAGCTCTGGCGGCTGCCTGGTGAGAGAAGGGGGAAGAGAAGCAGAGAGAGGAGAAAGACAAGAACTCCCAAGTCCTCACCATAGTCAGGCTGGTCTGTACAGGGAGGGGCCCCAGGGAGAGGGAGTTGGCAGCAATTAGCATTCTTGAAATAGAAGATTTGAATTCTTTTTTCTCCCTTTACAGAAAAAAGTTCTGTGAAATGCTGACACTGAATGAATATTCATTAGGAGACCCTTGCTTTGGTTTTTTCTTTGTTTTTTGGGTTTTTTTGGTTGGTTGGTTCTTTTTTTGTTATTGTTGTGTTTTTGTTTTGTTTTCCGAGACAGGGGTTTCTCTGTGTAGGCCTGGCTGTCCTGGAACTCACTCTGTAGACCAGGTTGGCCTTGAACTCAAGAAATCTGCCTGCCTTTGCCTTCCAAGTGCTGGGATTAAAGGCGTGCGCCACCACTGCCTAGCTGTTGTTTGTTTGTTTTTTTAAACAAAACAAAACAAAAACTTTAATTTCTACAATAAAAATCCAAATTTACATAGAAAGAAAGCAATTCTTCTAGAACTAAATCTCATGTGAAGACTAATTCTTTGGGGCTTCAGTGTAAGGCCACCAGTGAGCTCCATTCTCTACACGCTAAAACACCCTTGCTCCTCCTGAGTCTTAGCGGGCGGATTTCTGACAGTTACTAGGGAGAAACCTTACAATCATCTGCAGCATTCTTATCTCACGGCCATGAGGACGTTTAATCTCAACAAAACCCTGAACCAGTATCATCATTCCACATGGGGTAATATATTTTCAAAATGACTTAAGAGTTTAATTTCTTAAACCGGGAATAAAAACAGGCACACTTACTGGTGTTCCTGCGTTCACATAGCTCTGAAGCTTGCTTCTCATTTCTTTATCATTAAATTTGGCACTTCGTTTTACATAAATTCCTCCATGCTGGAGCACAGAAAAGAAAAAGAAAAAACAAGCAATTATTCTTTAAAGAACTCATCACCATAGCCATTAAGGCAACTGTACTCCCAATGAGTAAAAAAATAAAACTACATTTCAGAACTCAAGCTACAGTTAATATTTACATGTTGCCAACTGTACAATATGCAACTGAAAATTCTATTTCTACAGAACCCAAGTAAAACTCCATGATGGAAAATATACAAACATTATATTGTTAGCAGTTACAACATTTTCTTTAAAAGATTTAGTTCAAAAGCTTTTTCTGATGGACCTTAACTCATTGATTTTCCACTATCATTATCTATATCATTATCATTATATAGAGTCAGTTAAAAGTATCCTTAAAATATCCGCACTCCCAGGACTAGAGAGATGGCTCGGCAGAGTATTTTCAGAGACTGGGGCTCGGTTCCTACCACCTACATAGTCACAACCATCCATAACTCAGTTGTAGGTGACCCAATGTCTTCTTCTGACCTTCATGGGCCCCAGGAATACATAGATACAAAGCACTCAAGCACATAAAATAAATTAAAAATAATAAATAAATAAATAAATAAATAAATAAAAGAGGCACAGGAGATCAGAAGGGAAGGATAGAAAATTAAAAAAAAAAGTCTACACCTCTAACCTTTAAGGAATTAAAATATGGACTAAGCACCAGAGATACATATACACAAGGCATTCAGTTACATAAAATAAATTAAAAAATAATAAATAAATGGGCCATTAGTCAGGAAGGAAAAATAATTAAAATATACATACAAAAATAATTAAAATAGTGTCTACACTCACAACCTTTAAAGAATTAAATTATGGACTCAGCTATAGAGATTGGTGCGACATCATTATGGACTAAATTTTCCCCCGAGACTCTTATATTGAAGCCTCAGCTTCCACAGTGACTGTGTATGGAGACAGGGTCTTTAGGAAAATCATTACAGTTAAGTGAAATAGGAGTACCAGCAGAGGCCCTGAGAGCGGAACACCCACCAAGATGTCCACATGTGGGAAAAGCCAGCTCAAAACACAGGGAGAAGGCTGCAGTCTATAAGCCAAGAAAGTGGGTGTTGGGGAAAAGCAGCAGCACCTACATCTTGGTCTTGGGGAGCCTTTCAGCCTTCAGAACTGTGAGGAAATGCATTTCTCCACACTGAACACTTCACATTCTGAGCTCAGAGTCTGGTTTTACCTATCTGTCACTCACTAACTACTTCTGGATCAATTTCCAAACATAACTGATTGTCAATTCTGTGTGTGTAGCTTTTCTATTGGACCCCTAGGTATTTGTATTTCTGCTATTGCACTTAACTATATGGACAACCAGACATCTAGAACCCCAAGTAAGAGCTGGGGAGGTGGCTTAGTTGGGAAGGCACTTGGTCTCACAAGTACAAGGACCCAAGTTTGGATCCCTAGAATCCACATAAATATTTGGCCACAGCAGTACACACTTGTAACCTAAGTAAAGGCAAAGGGGCAGAGACAGGTAGATGACTGGGGCTCATTGGCCGTCTAGCCTGGCCAACTCAGCCAAGGTCTAGGAGATTGTCTCAAAGTAAAAGTGGGAGGTGCCTGAAAAGCAACACCCACAGTTGTACTGAAAATTGTCCTTTGACCTCATATGCATCCATATGTGCACACATAGAATTCTAAATAAAAACACTTAAATTTAAAATAAGCCATTAAAAGTTGTTTTGAAAAATGTCTGGTCTAAGGATGTCACTCAGTAGCATACATATGACCCCATGTTCAATCACTGGTACCATAAAACAAACAAACAAAAAATCATATTTTTTTTATTAAATGGTGTTAGGTTTGAAATAAAAGAGCAAAAACAGAGGTTACCTGAGCAAAGTAGAACCCATACAATGGAAGCCATTTTAACCTGTCTTTCAGTACAAAGCGCACATGTCCAAGAGCATTCTGTCGGGCAGCCAGCATGTCTGCAACAATCCAGTCAACTGCAAGGCAGAACCAAGTCAGTACATCACTAGCCAAAGTTATCTCCAACCTTCCCCTCACAGGAACAAAACGTCTTCTTCGCAGCACTGTCTTTGTACTATGTCCTGAGACTATGACTATGGAGACAGAGGCAGAAGGCATACAGGCTCAGAGCCAACCTGGTGTACAGAGCAAGTCCCAGGTCCACTAGGGCTACATAACAAGACCTGGTCTTAGAAAAGCTTTTTAGTTTATTAAAAAGAAAGTATGATTAAAATGCTTAAAACAAAGCCAACTCCAGAAACATTAAAAAAAAAAAAAAAGAAAAGAAAACAACAAACAAAAAACCCTAAAATCAAGGAGGTGTGTCTTTTTCCATTTTTTTTTTCCCCTGTGTTAGCCCTGACTCTTCCTGGAACTCACTGTGAGGATAGGCTGGCCTCGAATTTAGTAGTCTAGTACCTCTGACTCCTAAGTGCTGGGATTAAAGACTTTTCTCATTTCTTAAAAGGTCAGTTTATTTCAAGATAAAACACAAAGTTACAAAAGGGCTGGGGAGATTCTGTTCAATGGTTAAGGACACTTGCTGCTCTTGGAGAGGGCCCAGGTCTGGTACCCACAAGCCAGCTCTGCCTCTAACTCCACTTCCAGTGGATATGAGGCCTTCCCTGAGCTCCAAGTGCACCAGGCATATGCACGGTGCATGGGTGGGTGGGTGGGTGTGTGTGTGTGTGTGTGTGTGTGTGTGTGTGTGTGTGTGTGTGTGTGTGTGTGTGTGTGTGTGTGTGTGTGTGTGTGTGCGCGCGCGCGCGCGCATGCTGGGACTCAAACATACACAAGAAAAACAAAAAAGTTACAAAATACTAAGTAACCCAACAACCCAAATACTAAGTAACCACTGATTAACATTTAATTAAGACTAAAAAATAGAAATATTATAAAGAAAAAAGTGGCAAATGAAACAAGTGTAGCTAAATAATCCATATACTCAATGTCTGACAAAAGGCACTACATTAGGAACTAGGGAGGTGGCTCAGTGGTTAGCAGCATTGTCTGCTCTTCCAGAGGTCCTGAGTTCAATTCCCAGCAACCACATGGCGGCTCACAACCATCTCTTCTAGCATGCACGCATATTATGTGATAGGGCATATATATTAAATAAGTAAGTAAATAAATCTTTAAAAAGAAAGGCCACATTACATTTTTACTAATGACTTCCCAGATACAGTGTTGAACTCTTACAATAACCAAACAAGGGTCTCATGTGACTTAAAATTGTGCTAGGTAGATAATGTAGTTCTTACTTTGCAGCTTTTGGAACTGTGGGCTGCAAACCCATAAGGGGTCATGTAACTGATTTCAGTAGTCAAAAAAAGTTGTGAATAAAAGTTTTTTAATAAGCAATGAGCAAAAATTAATTCCAAATCGCATACATATGAATGAGCATCTCTCCTTACTGCTGCCTTGTGCAGTTGCCACTGCAGCTTCTGTTTCGAACATGCAACACATGTGCTTCTCACTGTGCATGCTATCACATATGTAATGCCAACCAACAGTACCAGAAATGTGACTCAGATTCAAGGCCACTAGAGTGTCAATAAGTGCAGTCCATTTAGTATATATACAGAGCTTTCTGCTGTTACAGAAACATAATGGTTTAATTACAGAAAATAGTTAATATTTCATCACTGTCATTCCTTAGCATGTAAGTACAAAACTAGTGTACTTTTGATTGTATTACATTAGAATGTTTGATTTTTAAAAACCGCTATTTAATTGTTGGCTTGAGTTCCATTAAATGAATTTTGACCTAGAATTAGAATGAAATTTCAATTTCTGAAATGAAACTAAACATAATTCTGCTGTGTTATACTATGTGTTTATGGAAACAACATTCTTAGCACTGACATCTACAAAATCAAAATTCTGAAAAACAATGAAATGCTCTACATCCTATCGTATCAAATAATCAGCCAAAGTCAAGTCCTTCTATACAAAATCATCCATCTCATAGTATGGAGAGTGCCTTTCATCTTTAGTAAGTGCTAAAATTCTAAGTATTTAAAAATAAATTTCTCCACTAATTATTATCAGTCAGTGTTTGATTATATTGTCCTTATATACCTGGGGTCATGTAAAACTTTTATGTGTCCTAAGAAGCAGAAAAACTGAAGACTTGAGAATAAATGGCTGCAGGTACCTTCCTTGTGAATGGAAAATGAGAAGTCAGGAAGTCTGCTAAGATTTGGAAAAGAATCCAAGGGTATGAACAGGGATGCTGCTGACGTGCATTCAGGGCCATGAAAATGACAACAAATGGAGTTAATTAGAGGAGACAATATCTAATTTAAAACAACAACAAACTATTACAGCCAGGCTGACAGTACAGGCCTGTAATCAGCTACTTGGGAGACCCAAGCAGAAGGATTATGAGTTCAAGTCCCACTGAGGTAACTTAGTGAGACAATGCCTCAAAATAAAAAAATAGAAGAACGGGGGGGGGGGGGAGGTGTAGCTCAGTGAGGGAGTCCTCCCCAATCATGTGCATGGCCCTGGGTTCTATCCTAGAATGAAAGAAAGTTGGGGATGGGGTTGGGGAGGGACAATAAACAGACTATAGTAAATATTATAAAGCCTGGAGTTTAAAGTTTATCAAAATGAGGCACTTTTCCACAACTATAGTATATTTCTTTCAAAATGCATATATAAATGAAATATCCTAGAATTTTATCCCTTTAAATGTAAATAATCAACTTTCTAGAAAAAAATCTTAATTATTTTGTATTAGGGATTAAAAAACACAGTTATTTCTAGCTATATCTTAGAAATATAATCAAGTCTGTGAGAAGAATATCTAATATAAAAGTTGTCTATAGAAACAATGAGAATTTACTCTGTAAAGTAATGGTAATATGTATGGTAATAAGTATGGTAACAGTTCTCAACCTTCCTAACTCTGTGACCCTTTAATGTAGTTCTTCATGTTGTGCTGACCCTCAACCATGAAATTATTTTGTTGCTACTTCATAACTGTAATTTTGCTGCTGTCATAATTTATAATGTAAATATCTGATCCGCACAATGTCTGATATGTGACCCCCAAGGGGCTGACCCACAGGTTGAGAGCCACTGCTCTGTAGAGTTCACTGGCCAGCAAATATCCTGGGTATAAATGAGATAACTAGGTAAACAACTGAGTTTGGTGTCCTTTCCCAAGACTTTTAATTTTTTAAGCTTAGGGAACAATAAATCTGTTTTTATATTTAAATAAGCAGTCATATTTTGGACTCTGGTATACTTTCTAAAACTATTAAGAGAATATATAAATATTTTAAAATATGTTGTGCATACAGGATAAACTGCCCTGAACCATGACCTTAAATTTGAAAATTTCAGTAGAAACACTTAAGAAGTAACTTACAAGTCAGGTATGGTGGCAAGCTTGGCCTTTGATCTCAGAGTTGGGGAGGCTGAGGCAAGCAAATCTCTGTGAGTTCAAGGCCAGCCTGGTCTATATGGTAAGTTCGAGGCCAGCTGGGGTTTCACGGTATTGGTCATTGACCCAAATAAAAAAGGAAGTACAGTCAAAGAATACAATGTAGATTCAATACTGTACTCTACTTATGCACACTGCTTCAGAAATAACACTGGATTAAAACATAGAAGGGAATGTAATACATTCACATAAATATCTGTATTTTGTGTTGTGGCAAGAATAATTTAATTTGGTTAAGTCAGGACTCTTTAGCAGTGATCTAGCCATAAGCCATGTTTGCACCAACTTGAAGAGAGAAGAACAGGCAAATAAACCTTATTTTCCTCGTCTGTATAGTTGTGTCTCACTAGTTTCTAATTGGTAGTGTGATAGTAAGACGCATAAGGGTTTATGCCCATGAATCCAGCACTGGGCTATAGCCACCATCATTCACAGTACTGCTAATGCCACCCATATGCCAGGCACTATACTGTGTTTATGACCGGAACTATGTGTACACTGTCTTAAAGCCTCTATCAATAGATATCATTCAGACCCAACCAACAGGCTCAGAGAGCCTGGGTGCTCTGCCCACTGGTATAGAATATACAGAGAGACACACACGAGCAGGGTTTCCCAGAATGCACAGCCCTCAGCTTTATGACCATATATTCAACCATACATTCTATTAGACAGGCAACTGTCATCTAAACCAACGGACAGGAATGAATTTTAAAGGCAAACAGTGTCAAAAGCAGACACAAGCGGAAAGGGAGGGTCCCAATGCTGGAGTTCGGAGTTTATGTAAGTAAGGGCGCAGAGACAGCGGGACACCAAGGAAAAGCAACAGCTGAGGCTACCGTCGATCTGAGGGTGAGCAGGCTGGACCAACAGCAGTCCCAAAACACTTCTGGGAGTTACGCTCTCTTTACCTAAATACGTCAGTCCCAGGAACTAAAGTCACCCTGGGTTGCTGGTTTGAAGCCTCTGGAAGCCTGGAATTCATGCAAATTCTTCCATGAGCAGTTTTATCAGAGAAGACTCCATGCCTTCTTCCATCACATAGAGTAACATGCAATTCTGATGCAGCTCTGGTATGTGCTTAGGTTGTGTTGCTTGCTTGGGGGTGGGGGTGGGGGTGTTGCACATTTGTGTGCCTCAGCAGAAGAGTTCTCGCTTAACATGCAAGGGGGTCTGGGCGCTTTCTTCAAGTTGCCAAAAAATAAAAAGTAAAAAAGAGTGTTTCCCAAACCCCAAAGGCTGGCTGTTATCAAACCAAGAGCAGGTCACTTGGAGGCAGGGTCAGGGAATGTCCCTCTAAACTAAGAAAGGAATTGGCTTAGTCACTGTGGCCTGCCTTTAATCTCTTGCTTGCTGTGTTACCTTCAAATCTCAAACACCAAGTAGGAATTCTTAGCTGCTGCTCACTCACAGTGTGTCCCCTAGGCCTGCTCTAAAGGAATGCAAAGGCAACTCTGAAGGCAGTAAAAGGATAACCACAGCTGTGCCTTCAGCATCCCTGTCACTGCATGGCCCCCAGGAGTGCTAGAGTACATGGTCCCA